>JACCIB010000753.1:0-90515 GCA_018906965.1 Philotrypesis tridentata | reverse complement strand
CCACCCTTTGAAACATCCTGCAATACCTCCAAATGTGAATAATTATTACTACTCAAAACAACCGGCCTTACAACGTCATGATTATTGACATTGTTCCCAAAATTACCAATTGAACATGTCTTCCTCACAACGTCCGCCTTCTCACACAAAGGTTGATCCACTATTTTTGAATTAACTTTTAATTCTTCCAATTGCGTATCAACTCACAAATCAAAATCTCCTCCACGGGTCGTAATATTCTGTTTATTACTACCCTTCTTCTCGCCGAAACTTCTCTTCCTCTTCCTAAAATTCTCTTCACTACCCACTACTGCTGACACTACTTCCATTACTCCCACGACGTACTATAGGTTCATCGCTTGTCCTCAGTATTCGTTTAAGTTTCTCGTTCCCATTATCAGCAGTAGATCTTCTCAATACATCTTCTTCACAATTTGTAATATCTTGAGTGATACCAACACTATCAATTGATGAATCTTTACTTACTGTATGCAAGTTTTTATCCATACTCTCTTCTCTAGAAATACCGCCATACCAAGTAGTAATCAGAGATTCATCGTTTCCTCTATTTACTTCCACTAAACCACTACCTCCATTACCATCTTCCAAACTTCCAATTTTATCGCTAACAGTTCCTACATCTACGCGGAAGCCAGGGAACTGAGCTACGCCCCCGCTCTGCCATTTCCCAACTTATTCAAAATATCACAATCCGGACACTCTCTAAGTGTGACCCCAGATTTGTTGCATAATTGGCAATAAATATCTGTTGCTGCCGGCGCATTACAACTATTTGCCTTATGACCCATCTGATGACACCTATAACATCTAGTGTCCGGACATCTACTGGCAATATGTCCATCTTTTCCACAAGCATAGCATTTCCTTGAATCTGTCTGAGTATTCCCTCGTTGATCCTGAAAATTTCCTCTACGCTGTAAAAAACCGCCATTTTGCCCTCCAATATCTATTTTTCCACCAATATTCCAACCAGAAGACTGCTGTTGCGGCTGATGATACTGATTCTGATTTATTGGAACATTCACTCCAGCCTGACCATTATACACAATCTCATTACCGCTATTCGTTGGAGTGCTGGATCTCATACCTCCGGGTGTCTTCTGACTTCTAGGTTTCGCTGGTTCAGAAGGAATTACTTCCTCTACCACCACTGTTTTAATTATTCCTTTGTCACGATCCCTCGGAAGATATCCAGCTCCCGGAAGCTTCATTCGTTTTTTTTCAGGTGGAGGTTCCCAACAGTCATTCATCTCCTTAATTCTCTCATATTGCCGACCATACCTCTCTATATCCTGTAAAGACGTAATTTTCATGTTTACCATGAAATTCCGATACTCTGATCGAATTCGTTCATAGGCCATGCCTATTAACTCCCTGTCGTTCGGAGGATTGTCTAAATGATCCACAATATATTTTAAACAATCGATGAATGCCGTGATCGGTTCCCCCATACCTTGTGTTCTTCTCAGCAGGTCACTGTAAATGTCTCTCTGACTAATTTCTCCAATAAATCTATTTCTGAAAGCCACTATCAATTGCCTCCAAGATGTCACTTCTTTCCTCTTTACCCTAAACCAACTAGCCGCCACACCTGTAAACAAGCAAGCTGCAGCAGTCAGCATTGTCTCATCGGGAACGTTTTCACTCCTCCGACAGTTTTCCATCTGGTCTAAAAAATTTTCCGCAACGACTCTGTTCTCTGTTCCGCGAAACCTCTGGCACCAGCTCTGAAGTATTTTCACCAAATTTCCATGACAATATGAGCCAGATCTAAAATCTGCTCCAGTACAATCTCTAAAATCTCTTCGGCCATGCGTAACATCCACAATACATCTAAAATCTTCCATACATCTGTCATTTCCAGTATGACCAGGCATATTCTCCAAAGTATTTCCAATGTTACCTGCAAAACCTCTATCTGCCAAATACGGCATAGAAAAGACAGTATTTATGTTTCTTCCTCCATAAGACGACGTCGTCACCGTTGTGCCTTGAGCTCCACAAGTCACCGTAATTATACTTGTTGTCGGCGTCGTATCTTCCACTGAAGAAACCACTACTGCCATTTCAGGATCCTGTTGATCCACCGTTGCTATCTCTAAAGTCGGTTTTACCAGCCTCTCAGCAGGAGACAAATTTTCTCTTTCATCAACCTCTTTATACCAGGGAACATCCTCAAAACCTTCTACCAACAGGTTTGCTCGAAACAGCCTCTCCGCCAATTCTCTATTTGAACCCAAAGTACTATAGCCATACTCACGCAACTCGCCCGAGATTTCCTCTATATCTCGAGCCACTATTGCCCGCATCCGCGCCCGAAGTTCTCTTTCCTCCAGCAGCCTTTTCATGCAGTTTCTATATTCTTGCTCCATGGTTGACATCCTTATAAGTTAAACAGCAATTACCGCCACAAGAAATGAATCCTCCACAAAAAAAATAGGGAAACCCTACCTACGCACGCACACTAAAATACAGGGAAATTCGATACGCTCGTAGCGTAAGAAAAATAAATATAAATATACAATACAGGACACCCCCAACCCTCGTGGCGGGAAAAAAAAATTCTGTATGTCAAAGGAAAGATTAAAAAAAAACAAAATATCCTCCACAATCTTCCTGAAATTCAAAAATCCACCATACAGATCACAAGCTTCCTGAAATAAAAAATTCCTCTACACTTGTACCCGAAAAAAAAATTCCCCCACACGGGTTAACAATCTTCCTGTAAAATAAAAAAATTCCTCCACAATCTTCCTGAAAGAAAATTTCCTCCACAAAATTCAATCATAATAAATAATATTAAATAATATACAATGTCCAATAATAAATTCATTTACTTAAATTATAAATCAAAAAAATTCAACCATGTGTGTGTGTGCATAAGGAATAAGGGCACGCCCAAAATTTAAAAATCCAAAGAAAATCCCAAAACAAGAAACGTGAAAAGGGAAAAAAAAAATTTTTTTCCCACTATGGGTATCCTCCATAAATTCCAATTGTTGCACAATAAATCCAATCACCAAACATATAATCCCAAAATTGCCACCACAAAACAGGAAAGGAAAAGAAACTTTGAAATTCTCAACCGACGCTTAGCATCTAATATGGCGTCACGACCACGCTTCAACTGCCAAGTCCACAAAATGCCCGCCAAATTGACTCCAAGTCGTCTTTGCTAAAATTTCCTCTAAATTTCCTCCACACAAATTTCCTGATGAAAATAAAAATTCCAACACCTAAAGCCGCACGATGGGCGCCATTTGTAACGTGGAATTTTTCCGCCCGCACAGGAATTCCAGTTATTTACAAAGTATTTATTAAACACACGGCTTTGTTCCTTTTCCCTGACTCGTGGTATCCCTGCAATGGATGGAAAGCGGGAAATGTGGTGGCAATCAGGTTGAAAATGGTAACACAGATATGTAATGGTTAATCAGTCACAAATATATTCTAATTTTCTTATACAATTATTATTCGTGCAAACAAATTTATGGTGACTCGAAATACAATCATGGGCACGCGGCTATATTACTAAATCCAAACTACTCAGTAGTGCTAAATAGAAAAAGGGCCGCGAAAGTTCCTCTACGATTGATTCTAATCGAATAAAAGGGAAAACAGCATTCAGGACCTGGAAACGCGAAGGTTCCTCTACGCAATCGCCTCAACCCTTTATTAAAATCGTCGTCGCCACAAACAATTATATATCACAAATATATATAATATGAAATATTACCGATCTCCTCTATGAAACGAATCAAACCCAACTCCTTCGCCAATTTCCTCCACAATAATTCCTCCAAAGAAAAACGTCTCTTCTCAAACTTCCTCCACAAAATATCCAGCAACCAAGATGGCTTCCAAACGGACAGGACGGAAAAACAATAGTTGCCGAAAAGCTAACTGGATTCACCAAATGCCAGTGACGGAATCAGAGTGCGGACTACCACCAAGGCGTCCGCCGACAGAGTGACGCGGTCGACGCTTCGTCTGAGGAAAGATGCCGCGTTTTTCCCACCCGGCCTCCTTCTTCACGGAAGCGTCGATCTGATCACCGAATTTTCCAATTGGTCCTTAATCTGAAATAAATCCTCTATTGGCCATTAATAGACCACCACTAATTTATTCCTCTATCCGTGATTTTCCCCAGCGCCCTCTTTTCCAAATCCACTTTTATCATTGGTTAGAAAATCAATTAACGTCCTCTACGTATTTCCTCAAAATGCAAATTCGCGCCCCCTTTATGGATATCGATCAATCAATCAATCATGTCGATATCCATCCGGTGGCTCCACCTGTAGATAATCTGTAAGCCACGCGATATTTGAAAAGCCCCTATCATCCTCGGAGATTCCTAGCCCGTATATTCCTCTATACATCTCTATGACGTCCGCAAGTCAACATAAAGTCAACTCTGAGCGCTCCAAACGCCGTCAACTTCGCGCCACTATATTCATCTCTCTCTCTCTCTCTCTCTCTCTCTCTCTCTCTCTCTCTCTCTCTCTCTCAAGCACACACTCGATTCCCAATCTCACCAAATGTCTCTCTCCCGCGCGCGCCGACTCTCTCTCCCTCTCTCTCGCTCACGCTCACACTCGCGCTCTCCCCTCTACACACCGCCGCATGCATGTAACCGCGTGCGTGCGGCCGCTGGCTCGCTTCCTGCCATGCCCCCTCCCGAGCGCCGACGCGCTGCGCAGGTGTGACTCGAGAGCTCACATCCTGCGCTCCGCACGCGGTCGGTCAGAGGCAACTCCTGCGAGCGCCACCGAGCGCTATCTCCGCTCCAGGAGCTGTCAACTCGCCGAGAGCAAGTCAGCTGACACAATGATCACGACGCAGCAACAATTATTGCTACGTCGCAATATATATATATATATATATATATATATGAGCGGTGTTGGCTGCGCGGTTAGCGTGCTAGGCGCGCAGGCAACACCGCTCAAGGGGTCAGGGTTCGATTCCCGGCGAGGACAAAGACTCGGATTTTTTCTGAGTTACGTTTTTTCGGCGGGAAAAGAACCCTGTACCCCGGCTGTCTCGGGGCGGGTTTTTCCCTGGAATGTTCCTTCAGCGTCATTCCAGGTTTTCCCTTGCCCCACAGGCGAATAACCTGGGCGGAATTGCGAGACAGTGTTAGGGACTCTGGGGGTAATATAGAAATCACGGGGTAGCCGATCCGATGCAGTAGGCAGGGAACGTTGGCCTTACCGACGGGGAGCTGGACTTTGAAAAAAGGTCCTTCTCCGGTAAGCTACCCTGGGAAGGTGGACCCGATGGCCTTCCGGGGCCAGAGAGTGCCGGCTTAACCGGCAAGGTGTGCGTCTGAAACATGTCCTCACCGGAGAAGCCTTCCCAGACTAAAAGTATATGGGGGTTAAGGAAGAGAAAGAAAGGAGAATAATGTGAAAAATAATGTGGAATACAAATAAAGGTACAAAAAACACCTGCTAGGCCTCTAAGGCTGCAAGTGTATAAACCCACCACTTTATATATATATATATATATATATATAGGTGATTCTCTGTGAGATGGACCGGCCGAAAAATTGATATAGCTATAACTATGAGAATTTTATTCTGGAGGTTGCCTCTGATTACTCTGGATTTTTGCAGATTTTTTGCATTGATTATCTTAGAGTTACAGGGGGTCAAAGTTGGTAAAATCAGTTTTTTTTCATTTTTTGCTGATTTTCAAAAATTCATAGCTCCTCAGGGAAGCATTTCTCACTATTGGGACATAGAACATTTACGTCTTGATATTTTCTCAATTTTAAACAAAAAAAAATACTTTTAAAGTCATATCTACAGGTTATAACCATCCTACGAATGATTTAATGTTTAAAATCAAGTTTTCAAATGGTTCGCTCGCTGGGATCGTTGGGATCGCTGGGAACACAAAATATCTGAAAAAGTACCTTAAAACAATACAAAAACATGTGCCAAAGCCCAGAATTTCTGAATTTTTTTTACTAGTCCATTCCTGTTTCTACAAATAATTATATATGACAAAATAGCTGAAAATCAATGAAAATCCTTGTAGCGTCTATTATTATAATAGGCGTATGGACTCAATTCATCATAAACATTTGTTTAGGCTAAATTCTCTTATAATTTAAGAAATTACAATATTACCTGACTTAAAATGACATTGAAATATTAGATTATTTAATCAAAATAGCTGAAAACGATCAAAATCCCTTTTGGCGTCCATTATTATAATAGGCGTATGGGCTCAATTCAATCAGGTAATTTCTTGAATTATAAGAGAATTTAGCCTAAGCAAATGTTTATGATGAATTGAGTCCATACGCCTATTATAATAATAGACGCTACAAAGGATTTTCATTAATTTTCAGCTATTTTGTCATATATAATTATTTGTAGAAACAGGAATGGACTAGTAAAAAAAAATTCAGAAATTCTGGGCTTTGGCACATGTTTTTGTACTGTTTTAAGGTACTTTTTCAGATATTTTGTGTTTCGATCCCAGCGAGCGAACCTTTTGAAAACTTGATTTTAAACATTAAATCATTCGTAGGATGGGTATAACCTATAGATATGACGTTAAAAGTATTTTTTTTGAAAAATTGAGAAAATTTCAAAACATAAATGTTGTATATCCTAATAGTGAAAAATGCTTCCCTGAGGAGCTATGAATTTTTGAAAATCAGCAAAAAATGAAAATAACTGTGTTTACTAACTTTGACCCTCTGTAACTATAAGATAATCAATGCAAAAAATTTGATAAATTCAGAGTAATCAGAGGCAACCTCCAGAACAAATTCTCAGAGTTATAGCTGTATCTATTTTTCGGCCAGTCGATCTCACAGAGAATCACCCATATATATATATATATATATATATATATATATACTATGGGGGTACCCCCCTGCTCGCTCCGCTCGCCAACCCCCATAGGTATAGTTTCAACTTCATATAATTTAAAACAATATAATAAATAATGTAATTTTACATTTTTACATATTTACATTTTTCGTTTATTTTAATAATCTATAATTAATGTCTAATCTTTATAACTTATTACTAATCTAATAATGTATGTAATATGTGTATATGGCTGAAGTAAATAGAGAAAAACATAGAAAGAAAATATATTTCAGTTTTTAAAAGAAATAGTTGAACACATTATTTTCACATCATCATTTTAAGAAAATAAAAGTTATATATTTCCACACATTTTAAGTTGTCACACTACCATTGAGGTAAATATATATATTTTAAAAAGGTAAAAGTTCTATTATTTCCACACCACCGTTGAGGTAAATAGATATGGCGCGTTTTTGTTAAGTGGTTTCCCCAGTAGGCCTAGTCCACTGTTTTTTGATTAATGCACTGTATAATAGTATTTAGAAAGGACCATAGAAGGAAAATAGATATTGTCATATAACTGACAAAATACAAACAAAATAGCTGACAGCATTTAGACAGGACCATAGCAGGAAAATTTACACATGAAGTGAAATATTATGTACAACTAAATCAAAATTAGTTCCACGAATTCCACAGTACCATAACGAAATGGCTATTATATACTTGAATACTATAAAGTGTATGTGAATTTACAACGAAACGAAATGGCTGATAGTAGATATTTAGGAAGGACCAAAAAAGGAAAATGGTTAACAGTAATAAGAATTTTTTGCTGTTTTAGATAAATAAATAATAATTTATTTAATGTGGAAGAATAGCAATTGCTTTATTTTTTTTTTAATTCATTTTACATGAATTAAAAAAGGATAAGAAGACATTTTTGGTTATATGAATGATTTCAAAAAAGATGTGATTTTGATTGATAAGCCAGGAAATTATCGTACAGAGATTGGCTTTTGTGAAAAGGCCGGTCGTAGTATAATAAGATTTCTCTAAGGTGCTAATCGAATTGTTGTCAATAATAAAATGCTTGGCACAATTCTTTATGACACGACTGATCCAAATTTTTCAATAAAAAAGTTTTTAAAAGAAATATTTGAAGACATTATTTCCACACTACCTTGAGGTAAATGAATTGGCGCGTTTTTTTAAAGTGGTTTCCCCAGTAGGCCTAGTCCACTGTTTTTTGATTAATGCATTATATAATAGTATTTAAAAAGGACCATAGAAGGAAAATAGATATTGTCAATGCGTCGAGTGAGTATTTAAAAGTTTAAAAATATTTAAAATTATGTTGTAAATGTAAATTTATAATTTATATAATAATATATAATATGTATCCATCTCATATAAATTTTAATTAGTCTATTGTATTTTATTCGTAAATGTATAATACGTTATAGAGACTATATAAAATTTGTATGAGTGTATTTTTTGAATGGAATTGTTAATTATATAAATTTATTTTATTTATGAAAAAAAATGTATTTATGTAATTATACTTGCTTGTTTTTTTTGCATGAAATTCTGAAAAAAATAAAACAATGTTTTATTAAATAATTCTTAATATATACATATACATAAGTGACTGTCTGATAAATCAAAAACTAAAACTTTTATGTAAAACTGACTTACGTAAAAATGTTTATTATCTGTATAAAATAGTATTTCTTATATATGCACACTCGACTATAATGGAAACTTTGAATATTTTTGAAATGGCGTCACGTTCTGTACATCTCAGTTGACCTAACCTTATTTTCATGGTACACACAGCATCAATGCGGCCAGTCACCAAACGTCAGCTGAGATGCGCAGGACGTTAAATTTTCTCCACGGAAAAGTAACAACATATTACAGTGTAGATTATGCTACTCACAAAGGTGTAGATCAAACTGACGAAAATATTTATTTAAATTTTCCACCAGAAACATTAAATCAAATTCAAGAAGGTTTACCACCACATCAATTACATTTAAAAGTTAATACAATTACTATGTTAATAATAAACTTAAGTATTAGCGATGGTTTATGTAATGGAACTCGTTTAAGAATTACGAAACTTTTTAAATACAATATTGAAGCAGAAATTTTAACTGGTAATCGAAGTGGTAATAAAGTCTATATACCTAGAATAACTTTAAATACAGGAGAATCGTCTTCATTACCTTTTATACTTTATAGAAAACAATTTTCTTTAATTTTAGCTTTCGCAATGACCATTAACAAATCACAAGGACAAAGTTTTGATTCTGTAGGAATTTTTATTAGAAGACCTTTGTTTTCACATGGGCAATTATATGTTGCTTTATCTAGATGTAAAACTCCACAAAATCTTTATATACAAAATGAGTTATCTAATGATAAAGAAATTGAAAATATTGTTTGGGATGAAATTTTTAATATTAAGATTTAAATTATGATTACATATATTTTTTATAAATATCATTAAATATATATGTTTTTACAGATATTATTAATTTAAAGAATTAAAATAAAAACAAATAAATACAATTATCAATAATGGAATGGGACCCTAGAATTGGTATGTATATTGAAATTAATGACATTGAACATTTACAATACTTAGAAGAAATAAACAGAGAAATAGAAAATATAACAGAATATGAAGCAATGTACGTAACTTATGTTCAAAAACTTGATAAAGAGTTAAATATTTATGAAATAAAACAATTAAATAATAAAATTAAAGGATATGAAGAAAATTATTACGAAAATGTAATAAAAACATTTGATTCATTAGCAATAGTACCTAATAATATTTTATTAAAACTAAAAGATATTATTAGGTACCGAATAAATAATTATAGTGCTTCTTTTTTTGATCGCTTAAGAAAAAATAAAGATTTATATACAAACTATCTTCTATATATTGCAAATATTATTTATCAAATTTTTAATTTAAATTAATATAATACAAATTTTGACATATTTTTAAATACAGTAATCAATATTATAATCTATACAAAATTTAATTAAGTAACACTCACACGTATTTACAAATGTGTGACTAAAGTATTAAAATTTACGAATAAAATACATTACACTAATGTATAAGACGTATGAGATAGTTGCGAAAATAAAATAATTTATAAAAAAATAAATTATAACAATTTAAGATTACATCATTTCATCAATGTATTTAAAAATATATAAAGTCAAATAAATTTATAAAAAATTTTATTACAGATTCCACATTACGCTCAAACATTTTTAATAATGTCTGTTCAAAGTATTAAAATTTACAAATAAAATACATTCAGACTTATTTAAATATGTATGAGACAATTAATTTAGTAACAATCAATTACATACAAAAACAAATAAAACTGATATTACAGTGGATTAGGCCTAAAGGGGAAAACCACTTTAAAAAAAACGCGCCATATCTATTTACCTCAATGGTGGTGTGGAAATAATAGAACTTGTATCTTCTTAAAACATATCTATTTATATTATTACTTCAGTGATGGTGTGTTAATAATAGAATTTTCATATTTTTGTACTAAATAAATAACACTAATAAAAATAAATATGACCACATATATGAAACGAAGAGTGAGGGGGCGCTGAGGGGGGGGGGGGCGAGGTGGGGCTAAATTCCAGCGCGGCTCAAAACAACTATATAATATAGTAAGATATATACTAGGGGGTACCCCCCCCTGCTCGCTCCGCTCGCCAACCCCCATCACTTCATTTTCTAAGTTTGCATTTATATATTGTAACGGATGCATAGGCACGTTATCTCCTCTCCGGGCGTACACCAAGAATTGTTAATCTAAATATTCTTGTTTAGATCACCAGCGGACACGAGAATGCGAGAGAGACAGAGAGAGAGGGAGAGAGAGAGCGCCTAGTTAGGCAGAAATACAGAGAGAGCACGCGTAGTTCCCCCCTCCCTTCGGAATCGCACGCCGACTAGGCAGTATTCCACTAGGCTTCGAACGGTGGGCCACGCGACCCCTGAGCTTTTAGCCTTCCTTATTTTGGGACATCCCCGACGCTTCTGGCCTTCCGACCGGACTTTCGCCCCCCATTGCGTGCGACCTCCACACGACCGGCCAGGACGACTGCAGCGTCCGAGAGCTCCAGCGGCGACTTCCCGGCATCTGCGCTATTATAAGTACCGCTCTCTCTGGCTCTCGATATTCGGGCGAGTGTGCCCTTTCTCTCTCTCTCCCTCGCTCCGTGTGCGGCGACGCACAGCTCGTGCGATCGAGCCCTTGTAATTTCTTATTTAATATATCTATAGTTCTCATTCCTATTCACGAGTACATTTATTCCGCGAACCTTCTTCCCGCCACCTCCGCGATCCCTTCGGGAAGCTAGAGCCGGCCGAGCCCGACAACGAGATATTACAATAAACGCAGAGAGTCTTCTCCACGGTTGCAACGACCTATCGTCCGAGAACATCGACCGGACCGTTACAATATATATATGCAGATATAGTCCAGGCGTACTAGCATGAAAAAGGCCTTTTTTTTTAAAAAGTAGAAAAACGCGTAGAATAAGATAGTCTTGCTCCTGCGTGCGAAAAACCTTAGGAATTTGTTTAATAGAAGAGAAACGGCTGAATTTTGCATTTTTCATCAAAGAATCACGTATATCGCGAAAAAGAAGCTTCGTATGACAAAATATGAAGAATTCTTTTTTGTTTAATATGAAATTTCCTATCGAGTGAGACCTTCCGAGAAAAAAAATTTCAATTTTTTCTTTTTTCATGATCAAATTAAGCGAAAAATCTTTAATTGTTTAAACAGTACTCTCTAATAAAGTCGACATTGGCAATCGGGACTAATTTTTCGGGAAATAATAGATGGCTGTGATATTAAGGGGTTATGCCTGAGTTAAACCTGAAAAAAACAAATTATTAGTTATTAGGCAAAAAAAAATTATTTATCAGTAATATTAAAAAAATTCTTTTTTCTACTTAAAGTATACATATTAATTGTGATTTTACATATTTTTAAACAATTATATATCTATACTTACTATACAAACAATTCCATGTGTGAAGTATTAAATTTGATCAGATTTTTCCCTTTGCCGTATGAATTCTCAGCATCCGGGTGATGAATATAGACCAAACTGGATGGACAATCTTCTAAATGTCTTTCTCCTCAGCTTGAACGGAAGGGATTACTGAAACATAAAAATTTTAAATATTTAGAAACACATAAGGTCATAATATTCATAATTATAGTGAATTATGCATATGTTGACATGCGTAACATTCTTTAAACTTACCTTAGCCAATTTCCCTCCGTTCAAGCAGTGAAGAAGGGCTTCCTGGAGTTCTCTAAAAAATTTCAGCTTGATCGGTCCCATAGTTGTTGAGAAATCTTGCGGCAACTGACCTAAAATCACAAAAATTCAAAATTTGAGAAAACTGCATTTAAAGTTTATACATGAAACTTATTTCCATTTATCGGGTAGTACTTACAGAAACTGCTTGGCATATTTTTTTGTGTTTTGGCATAAAATATCCCTGTATTAAGGGATATATTAAGACCCGGGTGCCACACATATTGATATACTAGTATCAAAAGCTGAAATTGAAATATAAATTTTTATACGCATTCACAGTCAGTATGTTTCATATGAATATAATTGTTGGTATTGCTTACCCATGACTTTCTAGGATTGTTAATCGTTACAGCCAACTTCCACAACATCTAACCTTGCATCGAACACAGAAGTACCTTATCGTTCACATGCCATTGACAGCTTATATACCTAAAAATGAAGAACACACTCACAAAGAACAAGTTCTTCACAAATAATGTATTATTTAGAGTCCACAATACTTATCTAAATTTAAACACCACTGACACTCAGAAGTTTTCACTTCAGATCAAAATTCACAACATCAAGCTTGCACTAGACTGCAGATCAAGCAGACGAAAGAGCTGTCTGATAGCAAACTTAACTAGGTTGGTAAAACAGTGATTGGCTTTTCCATATGCTGTATGGTACCATGTTTTTAGGTGGTAATTTATAAAAATATTTTAGTTTGCACGCATGCTTATTATTTTATTAAAAAGATTAAATTAATGAAACAGATAAATTTATTTTATTTTTAACATTCACAATAAAAAAATCTATGCTTTTATCAGAATGAGCTATTTACTATATGCAATAATTCATAAATAAATAACTTGTGTTATTTTTAATAAAACTGTCTTTTATCAAAAGGAGTTTGTATGCACATTTAACGTTAAATTTTCTATAAAAATGTAATGGCTTTGAATAAACAAAAGCGCTATAGAATAAAATATGAAAAATACTTAATTTTGACAAATTATATATTTTTAGTATTTTGCCTATAATTTTGTAACGAAATTTTTTCGGGCAAAAGGAGTTTCAACAGTATATTCTACAGTAAATTTGCTGTTAAAAAATAAAATAAAAAAAAATTTGATTTTTTTGAATTTTAACTCAGGCATAACCCCTTAATACATACCCGCAAATCCGGTCGCCGTCTGACAAATGGTTTTGTTAAAAATCATTAATTAATTAAAGTTGAGTGCAAATTTTTAATGTCTTACAACTTTTTTAAAAATGATCTCTGACACCGGTTAGATTTTTCACGTATACTTTAACGTTGTCGGAACTAAATGCAATGCGTAAAATGTTTATTTTTTAATTTAACAATGCTTTCAGAATTTTATAAAAATGTTGGTTTAATTAATTAATGCATCATTTCATTAAATATCGATCGATTTGAACATTTTTCTTTTTAAATAAATAGTGTTTTCAACGACGCTTAATTTAAGCCGTTGAACGTTCAAAAATTCGAAGTGGTTACAGAGTTACGAAGAATTATGTTTATCAACATTTGCGGCTGAAGTAAACGACACAGAGTCATTCTGTAAAATTCTACAGGTAAGTGAATACATCTACTTTGTAGGGATATATGTACGAATAAATACAAAATCGTATATCCCTTTAAAAATGAACTCGAAAGTGTCGAATTTGCATGAAATTCGGCGCGAAGGCGGGCGGCGAGAGACGCCCGGTGGTGGGGGAAGCCGTCAGCGTTCAAGTCGAAAAGTCGTTCCACGCGCTTCAAATCTGTTCACGCTGAAAAATTTTCATTTTCTCAGCAATGGAATGACCAAATTTGATGATTTTTTTTTTAATTCGATATAGGAAATCGAAAAAAATTCATTGAAATTGTTATTAATAATATCTGTGGCTTACAGGAAGAACCACTTAAGTGACATTTTGCGAAAAATTTTTTTTATGTCGAATTCGAGGTGCTCTTAGTACCCTTTTTTATTGTAAAATAGTAGGATTTCCGAAATTCACAAATATTTTAAATGCCAGCCGATTACATAATCACTTAACTGCGTCTCTCGTAAAAATGTTACCGCAGAACCACTTAAGTGCACTCGTTTTTTTTATTTTTGTGCGAGATACACCGTATAGAGTACTTTAAGGCTATATAATATATATCTAATTACCTATACCGATATATTCATCGCGTTTTGTTAATTTTTAAACACTTTTTTAATGATATTAAATTTTTCAAAAATTGTCAATTAGCAAAAACAAAAAAATTACTGAAATCGCTCCGATATAATTCGTACGTATTCCTTAGCTGATTCTAAGAACTTACTACTCTTGAAAATTTTTTCCAAAAGTGCGTGGTTTCTGAATAAAAAATTCGTAAAAGTCTTCGTAAAAAATTTTCAATTATAATATGCGGCAGTTTGACCACACCGAGGTTCAAAATCAACCCCCAAATCACGTATCTTTTAGGTTTGGACATTTATTCCATTGGTAAGAGGGGTTCCAGATACATTGCAAATTAAAACGTTCTTGAAATCTCAAATTAAAAAAAAAAATTGGAAAGCCCATGCTTTTTTCCTTTAAACCGTTTTTTCTCATTGTTAATAACAATTTCCAAAAATTTAAATTACACCATTGGAAAGGGCATGAGTTAAACTTTAAAAATATGCCCCGCCCGGACCAATGGAACCAATGGAATAAATGTCCAAACCTAAAAGATACGTGATTTGGGGGTTGATTTTGAACCTCGGTGTGGTCAAACTGCTGCATATTATAATTGAAAATTTTTTACGAAGACTTTTACGAATTTTTTATTCAGAAACCACGCACTTTTGGAAAAAATTTTCAAGAGTAATAAGTTCTTAGAATCAGCTAAGGAATACGTACGAATTTTATCGGAGCGATTTCAGTAATTTTTTTGTTTTTGCTAATTGACAATTTTTGAAAAATTTAAAATCATTAAAAAAGTGTTTAAAAATTAACAAAACCCGATGAATCTATCGGTATAGGTAATTAGATATATATTATATAGCCTTAAAGTACTCTATACGGTGTATCTCGCACAAAAATAAAAAAACGAGTGCACTTAAGTGGTTCTTCGGTGACATTTTTACGAGAGACGCAGTTAAGTGATTATGTAATCGGCATTTAAAATATTTGTGAATTTCGGAAATCCTACTATTGTACAATAAAAAAGGGTACTAAGAGCACCTCGAATTCGACATAAAAAAATTTTTCGCAAAATGTCACTTAAGTGGTTCTTCCTGTAGGCCACAGATATTATTAATAACAATTTCAATGAATTTTTTTCGATTTCCTATATCGAATTAAAAAAAAATCATCAAATTTGGTCGTTCCATTGCTGAGAAAATGAAAATTTTCCCGCGCGAACAAATTTGAAGCGCGTGGAACGACTTTTCGACTTGAACGCTGACGGCTTCCCCCACCACCGGGCGTCTCTCGCCGACCGCCTTCGCGCCGAATTTCATGCAAATTCGACACTTTCGAGTTCATTTTTAAAGGGATATACGATTTTGTATTTATTCGTACATATATCCCTACAAAGTAGATGTATTCACTTACCTGTAGAATTTTACAGAATGACTGTGTCGTTTACTTCAGCCGCAAATGTTGATAAACGTAATTCTTCGTAACTCTGTAACCACTTCGAATTTTTGAACGTTCAACGGCTTAAATTAAGCGTCGTTGAAAACACTATTTATTTAAAAAGAAAAATGTTCAAATCAATCGATATTTAATGAAATGATGCATTAATTAATTAAACCAAAATTTTTATAAAATTCTAAAAGCATTGTTAAATTAAAAAATAAACATTTTACGCATTGCATTTAGTTCCAACAACGTTAAAGTATACGTGAAAAATCTAACCGGTGTCAGAGATCATTTTTAAAAAAGTTGTAAGACATTAAAAATTTGCACTCAACTTTAATTAATTAATGATTTTTAACAAAACCATTTGTCAGACGGCGACCGGATTTGCGGGTATGTATTAATATCACAGCCATCTATTATTTTCCGAAAAATTAGTCCCGATTGCCAATGTCGACTTTATTAGAGAGTACTGTTTAAACAATTAAAGGTTTTTCGCTTAATTTGATCATGAAAAAAGAAAAAATTGAAATATTTTTTCTCGGAAGGTCTCACTCGATAGGAAATTTCATATTAAACAAAAAAGAATTCTTCATATTTTGTCATACGAAGCTTCTTTTTCGCGATATACGTGATTCTTTGACGAAAAATGCAAAATTCAGCCGTTTCTCTTCTATTAAACAAATTCCTAAGGTTTTTCGCACGCAGGAGCAAGATTATCTTATTCTACGCGTTTTTCTACTTTTTTTTAAAAAAAAAACTAAAGTGCTCCAAGCAACATCCACCTCAATTGCTAGTACAACTGGACTAATATAGTTGTAAAATTTTTACGTTAATATTATTAAAAATATAATTTAAACTTTTTGATTTTAAATCAATTAAATAATTAATTATGATCCGCAGTATTCACCTATCACCTCCACCTACCCCCTTTACCCCCATCGCCTCCAGTCATGACTCCTTCCATTTACACCAATTACTTCCATGATCTGCATTTTACCTTCAACCATGACCTTCGCCCTGCACCTATTATCTTCAATCACGTACTTTATCTTCCCATACCACCGTGAATCATGATCTTTACAATCCGCCTTTCGCTGCTGGCTAACATCCTCAACCAATTGCTTCTAATAATAACGATTTACCCCTCCTCCTACGCCTTCACCGTTCACCTATCACCTCCAGCCTCCACTTATTTCCTCCAATGATAACCTTTATTACCTCCACTCATCGATTTCAATTGTGAGTCCTTTCACTTACACCTATTACCTCCACTGTCCACCTATTATCTCCAATCATCATCTTCACCCTGCACCTATTACCTCAAAATATATCCATCACCCTCCACTCATCACCTTGAACCCTGACCTCCACAGTTTACCATTCATTTCCACCTATGATCTGATCCCATCTCACATGACAACCACTTATCACATCGACCCATGACATACACTATCCACTTAACATACTCTACCTATCCCCTGCACCTATAACCTCAAGCCCTCAGACATCACCTCCAATCACAACTTCCACATCAACCTATCTACTGTAGTCTTGACCTCTGGTTATATTATAAATAAATAACATTAATGAGAATAAATATGACTACATATATGAAAGGAAGAATGAGGGGGCGCTGAGGGGGGCTGAGGGGGGTCTCAGGCGGGGCCAAACGAGGGGGTGCTGAGGGGGGTCTCAGGGGGGGCCAATCGAGGGGGTGCTGAGGGGGAGGGGCAAGGAGGGGCGAGGGGGGGGCGAGGGGGGGCGAGGGCGGGAAAAACGCATAAAAATAACCAAACTTTTGAAACATTTCTTGGTTCTATTGAGGGGGGGCTGAGGGGGAGCTGAGAGGGCTCGTGAGGGGGGGCGAGGGGGGGCTAAATTCCAGCGCGGCTCAAAATAACTATATAATATAGTAAGATATTACTCTATTATATAGTTGTTTTGAGCCGCGCTGGAATTTGGCCTCCCCTCGCCCCCCTCGTCCCCCCTCATCTGACCCCCCCCCCCCTCCGCATCCCCTTAGCATCCCCTCAGCCCTCCCTCAGCGCCTCCTCAGGAGAAGGTACTAGGTAGATGGTCAGCTTCATGGGTCGAGGAGTGTGTGAAGGGTAGTGGTTAATAACTGTAGTAATAAGTGGACGGTGTAGGGATAGGTTGAGTAATGGTCGCGATTGAAGACATAAGTGAAAGGTTTGGTTGAGAATGTTACGGTTAGTAACAAGTGGAATGTATAGATTATGATTGGAGTCGGAAGACATGATCAGAGATAGTGATAAGTGTAATCAGAAAGTCATAGCTGTAGGAGATAGGTAGAGATTATGTGTAGAGGGTGCAGATCGCGATTGTATTTATAAATGGACGTTGTAGGGATAGCTGCAGAAGAAGGTCATGATTGAATGCAATCGATGGATGATAGAGGTGCTCGGTATAAGGTAGATTTCAGAGCTAGAAATGGCAGGTGTTGAGTAGAGGCCATGTAGCATAATAAATTGTTCGGAAGTTCATGGCTAGATGTGATAGATGAAGGCTGAAAATCATGGGTGATAGGTGGAGGTCAGAAGTCATGATTGGAGTCATAAGTCGAAGGGGAAAGTGACACGCGGAGTAGGAGAACTGGATTGCCAGTAACAGATGGACAGTGGAGGTGCTAATTAGTCGGTACGCTTCATGGGTCGACATTATAGGTGGTGAGGTTTGAGGTTACGAGTAAAGATGCTAGGTGGTGCGTGGAATTCATATTTGGAAGTGATAGGTGTAGGCAGAAAGTGTGAACATATTTGCAGATTATGCGTAAAGGGTGGTGGTTATGACTGTAGCAATGGAGTGTGTGTGGTTCACGTAGATAGTGTAGGAGATAGGTGGAGTGTGGAAGTCACGATTGGAGTTATAAGTGGTAGGTATAAGTGATAAGTAGAAAACGAGGTCATAATTGCAGGGAATAGGTGTTCGTTAGAAGCTACGAGTGAAGGTGGTAAGTGGTGGTGAAAGATATGGGTGAAAGTTGTAAGTGGTAGGTCAATTAGCTATAAGAACGGTGGACTTTATGGGGCGAGATAGAAAGTGGAGGTAACAGGAGAATAAGAAGGTCATAGGTCGAGGTATAGGTAAAGATAAAAATATTCAGGGGTCGAGGGTCGAGGGTCAAGGTTGTAGATGATCGGTAGTGGATAGAAATTAACGGTGAAGGTGACCGGTAGTTGGTAGACTTCATGGTTGGAAATGATCGTTAACAGGTGGTTTAGAGCTGGAAATGACAGGTGTTTAGGCGAAGCTATTGGTGTAGGTAATTGGTCAATGTTAGGAGTCATGATTAGACGCAATAGTGGGAGGCTAGAGGTCGTGATTGGATGCGATAGATGGAAGGTGGAAATGATAGGCGGAGAGTCAAGAAGATAAGGTTGGTGTAATAAGTGGAGCGTGACGTAATAATTTTAGTTGAAAGTCATAGGTAAAGGATAGATTTTATGATTTAATCGGCCTCATAGGTCGAGATTATAAGTGATGTGAACGAGGTGCTAATAGCTGAGAGACGGTGGAGTTTATGGGTAGATGTTGGTGGATGAAAACGTCATGGATCAAGGTAATAGGTAAAGGTTGGAAGTCTTGAGTAGAACTGATATATAGGGGTTGTGTGTGGACGCTGGAGGAAAAAACTAGAGTCGAGGTGTCGAGGATGTAGATGATCGGTGGTAGATAAAGGTTGAATGGTGAAGATGACAGGTAGTAAATAGACTTCATGGTTAGAGATCATCGTGGAGAAGATAGCGAGAGATGGCAGACGGAGGGTGGAGATGATGGGTGAGCTATTTTTATAATAACATTTTTCAGTATCATTTATATACCATCAATTTTATGGCAGTAGGCAAATTTTAAGAATTATTATTGTTCTAACGTCAATAAAATATGCATATATTTAAAAATTGAGATTTGAAAATAAATATAACAACTGAAATAATGGGGGTTGGTGAGCGGAGCGAGTAGGGGGGTACCCCCCTAGTATAAATATATATATATATACATTGAATATATTGAAACGGTCCAAATAGTCCAGAGGGGACGAACCGTAGAGTTCGAGACTCGAGGAAGGGGGGGGGGGTGCAGGACTACGGAAGGTTAGAGCCACCAGTTTGACTAATCCGCACCGTTATAAAACAATTGTGCGGTAGTCCAGGTGTTCCCCCTCTACGCCGACCCGTGGATGTGAACCGGTGAGAAGGGTGCCGTAAATGTGGGTGCGTGGGGTGCAGCGCCTCCTGCAACGTTACGTGGGAGTACGTAACCACACGGCCTCGGAGAGTACAAGGGGGGCACGATAATCCTCCCTTGTTCCGAGCTGGAGGGATCAACGTACCAGGAGTAGGAGACAGCTACCCTCTGAGCGTCGGGATTAACGCCACCGGGGAGGAGACAGCTCCCCGTGACGAGTACCTTTCGCGTATGTGGGGGGTAAGACAGTGAAAAAACTCTATATTAAAGAATAGTCATAGTTTTAATTAGAATTGATTAATTAATTATAATTGACATATAAATAAGGCTAGATTTGAATGGGGGAGGCTTCCCGCGTGCTGAAAGAGCCGAAGGCTCGTTAACACGGTCGCTTAACAAAAAGGAGCTTGAGAGCTCGGGGAGACAGCCCGAGAGCAAGCCATTCACTGCGGAAGAATCCCCTTGCGAACCTGGGGGTCTTCCTCTCGGAGAGACAGTCCGAGAGCGAATGGCTTTGCCGGTCCGCGCTTGGGCTTTTATACCCGCGGGAAGCCTTCCCCTTGTCGGCGATCTCTCGCTTCGCCGCTGTTCGTGTTAGCGGGTTGCCTATCGGTTGGCGCGCGCCCGGGCCTGGCGGTCTCAATATATATATATATATATATATATATATATATATATATATATAATGAACATGTTACAAATATACACACACACACTAAATAAAAAATTGTCAATTTGGAGTATATGATAAGGTATGATTCAATATGTTGTACTGCATATTGAAGTAGGACATATAGTAAGAAACATTGTTTTCGATTTTTCAATCTGAATTTAATATCGATGTTTCTTTAAACATAACCTCCAAATTTGAATTCATGAGTACATGAGTAATCATTGGCCAACAGTGAGTGTAATTGTTGGTCAACGTCGTTGGGCCACCATTGGTGAGCATACCATTATATTTGGTTTATTTTCTGCCAAGGGGTAATGGATATTTGTTTAACTGACATGGCGATTTAATTAATTTTTGTACAATTTTATTTGACTGTTAAACTTGTTTAGCCCCAAAGAGGAAGTATATATACTTCGAAATGTTGGCAAAATAAAAGTTTTTGGCTGGAAGAGATGCATCAATTTTTTCATCTTTAATTAATTTATTCCATGTGCAATAATTTGGAATCATTTAATTATTTAATCCAATCAAATAAATCTTCGCAAATTACTCACATTTCTTGTGACAAAGTTAAATGTTATTATCGATCAACTGGAACCAACCCATTTATGCCGCTTATAAACAGTATACAGTCTACTTCTAATCTTATATCTAATAGTGCTGATCCTTCGTATGATTTGAAAGCGAAGATGATTTGGATAATGAAGATATAGCTTTCACACATGATGCGGGTAAGTTACATACTTCATAAATATTTTCTTATCTACTACATTAATAAATTATATGATGATTACATAATTTTTTAAAATTAATTACAGAGGTAAAACTGGAAGCAGTAAACATAGCAGCATACAAAGTCATGGCAGTACAAATAGCCTAATTGGGCAACGTAGTTTAACACCACGTTCACAGGCAGCGACCCCCAGGTAGTTACCTCAATATATTTTTCTAATGTTTTAAGGTTTAGAAAATAGTAGTAAATAGTTATAATGAATTACCGCATACTAATCATTCTTCGTTTTAGTTCTCAAGCAGCCACTCCGTATAAATATAAAAAAAGTTTAATGGTAAACAATGGCAACGTTTGTGTAGCAAAGATCCATGTACTAAAGAAAGCCAACGACGTGGATTTTGTTCTCGGCATCTAAACTTAAAAGGATCAGGACTGAGAGGACCAAGTAGCAACTTTTCTGGTAAAACTGGTTATGAGAATTGTAACGTGGAATGTCCCGCCCGCACGGGGATTCCAGTTATTTACAAATTATTTTAAGATACACGGCATCCTTCTTTTCCTCTGGCTCGTGGTATTCCTGCAATGGTGAAAAACGGGAAAGTGTGGTGGCAATCAGGTTGAAAATGGTAAAACACAGATATATGTTGGATAATAAGTCACCGATATATTCTAATTTTTTCCATACAATTATTATTTGTGCAAACAAAATTGTAATGACTCGAAATAAAATCAAGGGCACGCGGCCGTATCACTAATTCCAAGCTTCTCGATAATGCTATAGAAAATGGGACCGCGAAAATTCCTCCACGAATGATTCTAATTAAACAAAAGGGAAAACGCCATCCGCTGAAACGCGCGTAGAGATCCTCTATCGAACGCGGCACATCTTCCTCAATATGTAAAATTATTCCTCTATATATTAACCATTATATTAAATAATCCACCAAACTCTCACCAAATTCCTCTATAAATATTTCGCAAGAAACTCCAACGAAGAACACCTCGTCAACTCCGTGGGCTCAAATCTCCCCCAAGATGGCAACACAACTAGAATTACTGCTAACAGTACTGCTTCGGAAAAGCTCCAGGAACGGAATGGCCGAGGCCGACGCTCCGGTCGAGGAAGGATGCCGCGTTTTCCCACTCGACGTCCTTCTTCACGGAAGCGCAAGCCCGGCCTCCAAAATTACATAATTGGTCCTCTTTCCTAGAAAAATCCCCTATTGGTTTGCCAGAACTACCACCGATCTATTCCTGTATCGGTGAGTTTCCTCCAGCGCCCTCTTTTCCAAATCCTAATTTATTCATTGGCTGGAAAAACAATTATCGCCCTCTATATCCGTGACTAATCTCGTAATTCGCGCCCCCTTTACTGATAAAAATCAATCAATCAATATCGATCTCCATCCGGTGGCTCCCCCTATAGATAACGAAACTAGACGCGCGAGATTCAAATTCCATTGATCGATCCATATGCTTCACTGCATACAGACCTTAAGGTGCCAACTGAAATCTCCGAATTGATCTCCGCCATGTTTCCACTACGCTGAAAAGAAAAGCTCTATCGCCATGTAATGTACTGTACAGTTCCCCTGTACAGTACTCCGTGTCTATCTCGCTTCCTTCATCACATATCTATCGCCCGATAGCAGGCGCCCTCTCACTCTCACTCGATCACGGTCGATAACCGAGAGCGCTCTCTCTCTCTCTCCCCTCTATCATCGCCCGCGCCACATACTCTCTCTCTCTCTCTCTCTCACTCTCGCCGCTATCACGCGCGCCACAAATTCTCTCTCCCTCTCTCGCTCTCGCTAACAGCTCGCGCGCATCATTCTCTCTCTCGCTCTCACGCACACACAGCCTAGTGCATGTGACCGCGCGTGCGCTGCTAGCTAACTTCCTGCCGTGCCCCCTCCCGAGCGCCGGCGCGCCGCGCAGGTGGGACTCGGGAGCTCACATCCTGCGCTCCGCACGCGGCCGGTCAGAGGCAACTCCTGCGAGCGCCACCGAGCGCTGGCTCCGCTCCAGGAGCTGTCATCTCGCCGAGAGTGAATCAGCTGGCCGTATAATAATGTTT
Source organism: Philotrypesis tridentata (assembly GCA_018906965.1). Classification (NCBI taxonomy): domain Eukaryota; kingdom Metazoa; phylum Arthropoda; class Insecta; order Hymenoptera; family Pteromalidae; genus Philotrypesis; species Philotrypesis tridentata. Next base: position 66,984 of record JACCIB010000753.1, on the reverse strand, counting down.
ACGACGCAGCAATTATAATCGGTGGCAATGCCACCACTTGCAGGACCATCTGCGATAGTGAAGGTGGCCGGGATGGAATTTACGAACTCCCCCCTGGGTCGTCCCTCACGTCGCCGCAATTGGGCGGCCTGCTCAGAGGTTGGAGGCGGCCCATAACGCTCCTCTTCCTTAAACCTCACCCTGGGGGGTAAGATGGAGCAGGGTCGGGCCTGGACGAGTTTGACCCGCCCGTTCCGCCATATAGGCCCAGTGGGATTCCCCACACCGCGCGCAATCCACCATGTCGGTATTCAAGAGGCCACAGTTGAAGCAGAACCTCCGCTTCTCCCGGATGCATCATTCCCAGCGGTGCCCCCGGCCTCAACAGTTAAAACACGATCCGAAAGGGGGTCAACCTCAGGATCGGTGGGGATGGCTTTCAGATTCCCAAACACCGCACCCGTGAGAATCGGCCGGTTCTCTCGGCAGGTGGTTCCGGCTTCCACCGAAACACCCCACCGGCTGCGCCTCCCCTCACGGGGAGTCCATGGTACCGCCCCCGCAGAGAATGACGGAGCGGCCTCCATCTCCTCCACCTCCTCCATCCGGCGTGACTGCGTAAATGAAAAAACAACAAAAAAACGGGGGGTCGGCTGAACACCCCTAACCGGAGCCTCCCTGATGAAAAGTCCGGGAGGTGAGGTTTCCTCTATTTCCTCTACCTACCACAAAAACAATTTATCTATCTATCTATTCCTCCAGATACTCATTCCTTTACCTATCTAGCTAAATATCTCTATAGAAGCTGCCGAAGCGGCCCCTTTCTCCATGCCGACAAGAGCATCGAGCTCCGCCACTGCTTCCCTAGACTCTTCGGCATCTCTACTCTCTCTTGGCTCGCTCCCGGTCTCCCCACGGCGGTATAACATCCTCACCGGGGCCACCTCAACCGTTTCTGGCTGAGGGTTCAGGGAGTAGGGCCGCCTAAGAATTTTCGGGGCGCTCGGCGGAGGACCCAATGACCACCTCTCGTCGGCCTCCTCCGAGGGCCGCAATTCATCTATCCACCGAGCCAAATCTCGGCGGTGGCCGTCATGTCCGAGGCAGGCTGTTTTCGCCGCCACTACTCCCGGATGACCTCCAGCTCGCGCCTCTATTTCGTCAGACCATGACGGTGTGTACTGGACCATTTTTCCTCTATAATCCTCTATCCAACAAAAAAAAACATAGAAATTATATACCCTATAATTTCTACATTCCCCCTCCCTAAACGAGACGTCACAGACGGACAACGAAATTACTACTTAGTGACACAACACAATACATCATACCCACCCCCAGCTGAAACAAAATCCGCTAATCTTCCCTATCCGCCATACCGCCATCTGAAAAATTAAAACCTCTACCTCGCGGAGCAATATATTTTTTCCATTCATTTACATACGCTTTCGCATTTTTCCGCTTATCTGCAGTCTCCAAAATATCTACTCAAGGTGATCTTTTTTCCAGAATCTTGAATGGACCATCATACTTCCCAGCTAACTTAGAAGAAACTCCATCCACACCTTTTGAAAGCATATGCAATTTTCTCCACACTAAATCTACCACGTTAAACTCAGCCGGTTTCCTACCGCGATTGTAGTGTCCGGCATGTTTCAAACGTGCTTCCTCGATATGTTTAGCCATCAAATCACGCAGTGCATCCAATCTCTTCATTCGATCTGTCCACAATTTTAGATCTAACTGCACTACGTTTCCTCTATCCTCTACCGATTTCTGCCATGATTTTATCAGCTGGGGTTGTCTTCTATAATTCAGGAAAGCTGGAGAAACCTTCGTAGTTGCCTGTACCGCAGTATTGAAGGCATGCCGTAGTTCCCCTATATGCTGATCCCATAACCTATGATTCTGCCCGACATAAGAAGCAATCATAGTCTTCAAAGTCGTGTTACTTCTCTCGACAGGATTTGCTTGTGGATGATACGGCGGCGTGGTTACATGTTTCACCTTATATTCCTCCAAAGTATCCACCAAAGTCTTGTTAATGAATTTCTTTCCATTATCCGTTAATAGATAATCTGGGTCTTCCCATCTAAGTAGAATTAATTCCTCAAATGCCTTGATCAGTAGCCTTTCGAATGGGTTTTACCTCTATCCACCTGGTAAATAAGTCCTGGAAAACAATAAGATATTTATTTTGGCCTATACTCAACGGGAATTCCATTAAATCTGCCGCCACTACCGCCCATGGACGTTCCACAATTCTATTTCCCATCAGACCTAAAGGTCCAGACTGTACTGATTTATACCTCTGACAAGTTTCACATTCCTGTATGAACCGACGAATTTCGTACCACATCCCAGGCCAGTAATATTCCCGTGCAATTCTATCATAGGTTTTCTCGAATCCCAAATGACCAGCTGTAAAATTACTGTGCGCCTCCAACATAACCTGATACTTATAATCAGATGGTACCACTAGTCTCCAGCCTTCCTCTTGGAACACTATGGGATCTAATAACGGATCATTCCTGTGTTTATAAAGTAACCCATTATCAACCCTCCACGTAGAATATTTAACCGAAGTATCCTGTACTTCTTTTATACGTTGTATATACCAGTCATCCTTAATATCCTCTATGAGTATCCCCGATTCCTCTACCACAAACCCTCTAGATAAAGCATCTGGAACATGGTGTAGACCACCTTTCTTATGGATAATTACAAAATCCCACTGTTGGAGTTCCAAGGGCCATCTGGCCAATCTTCCAGTAGGATCTTTCAAATTTTGTAACCACTTTAAAGTACTATGACCAATTACCACCTTAAAATGATATCCCTCTAAATACGGCCTCAATTTCTTAATTGCCCATACCATAGCCAAGCATTCCTTTTCGGTAGTTGTATAATTCCTTTCTGCCGAAGACAATACTCCACTTAGGTACACTTTAGGGTGCTCACCATCCTCCATTTCTTGGGTTAAAACCGCTCCAACCGCAAAATTCGACGCATCACACTAAATTGAGAAAGGTTTAAAAAAATCTGAGCGAGCCAACACAGGAGCATTTGTTAATGCTTCTTTTAATTCCTCAAACGCCTGTTGTTGCTCCTCACCCCAATTCCATTCCTTCAGAATCTTAACATTATTAAGGGGTTATGACAGTGTTAAAATTTTGAAAATACCCATTTTTTTTTTATTCACTTTTTCCATAGTTAATAGTCTGTAGAATAAGGTCCTGAAAGCCGTTTTTGGCTAAAAAAATTTTCCTCGAAGATATTAACAAAAAACTAACAAATCTGTTTCAAGTAAATTTTTGAAAAATCGTGATTTTTAAATATTTTAATTAGGCCAAACTTGTGGAAAGGATTGTTCTACCACACTTTTTAAAGAGTAATTTCATGAGAAATCTTACTGAAAATACGACTTCAAAACCGTTTTAAAAACCGTTTTTTTCTCAAGATTTATAATTTAATCATTTCCGTAAAATAAATAAAATCTGTAAAATTAATTTTTCTATGTGTGATTTTATGTTACTAAACTCAATCTGTTAAAGTAAAGGCATTCAACAAATTTGAATTTGCCACTCGAATAGGTTGTGCCTCACAGCGTCTGGTCGAGAATGAAGATTTATCTTTGATCGGTATAGTAGAATTTTCTGTAAAGCAGCAGAAAGCAGCCAAACAGCTGTTTTTCATCCAAGACACTAGATCAGTGCAGTTAGTCTGCTAGCTGCTGTAGCAATGCTTATAACCTTAGTGGTGTTGCAAAAGTGCAAGAGCTTCTGCAGAGTACAAACATTATTCAGATAAGAATTGGAAACTAATTTGTAATAACAGTGTTCATAATGAGCTTTTTCTTTGTTGGTATATTTTTTGCTTTTAGGTATACGGGTGCAAGCCAGCAAAATGGGAGCTTATATTGACTGCCTGAAGTATTATTTTGCATACCTTTTAAGAACTTGAAGTGTATTTAATAATGGTAAGTATTGTATGTAACTGTAATTCATAAACATAACTTAATTATGAATAGCTAACGATAATTTTTATTTTATTTTCAGCTTCTAAATGCTATTATCACACAGCATGACAAGCGCGTACCATCAAATATACTTTATTGTATGTATATTTGAGTACCAAAAACAAATCAAGCTATGCCGGATATTTTCTGTAAGTATAGCTGAGTTCATTTGTATTATTTACATTATAAACTTTAAATGCCTTTTACTCAAATTTAGTTTTTTCATGCTTTTGATGTACTTGCCGCAGCTTTCTGAAGGAACCGTAACATCAATCCGGATGAACCAAAGTGGAAAACCTTCCTAATGAGTACGGTCACAAACTGAGTGGAGCAGAATTGGCAAAAATAAGTTCAAAGTGAATGTTACGTATGTTTACATATGTAACATTCACTATAATTATTAATATTGTCAATATATGTTTAATTAATTATATTAATTTTGTGTTCTGTATTAATCTGAGACCAGCTCATAATGAACGTTTGGCACTTTGATTCAACAGGATTGATGGTACGGTTCCATCAGAAACATGCGGCAAGTAAATAAAAGTGATGAAAATCATGATTTTTGGTAAGCAAATACCTTTAATTGTTTTTAAATGTTACACTCACTTTATGCATATTATTTATGCATAAAAGTGATATATAATACTTGTCTTTGAAAGCAAAAATATAGTTTTTAGAGCACCTATATATCTATTAATTTTTTACAACACTAACAATTTTTATAATTCTTTTGTTGTTATTATCGATCCCTCCGAGGCAATGGTTTTGAAAGGGTTTTAAAAAAATTAAAACTCCTTTCTTTTAAGAAACGACGTTTCGGCGATCATTGTCGCCCTCATCAGGAAACTGTCAAAAATTTTTTTATTACAATAAACATACAGACTTTAAAATGAACAGAATATTACATAGAAAAAGCGATATTTTTGAAACTTACATATTGGAGCACATTTGATATGTGTACATCTCGATAATCCTTTCCCCCGGCTAGTTAACAGCGGGGGAAGAGAGAGACCGAGTGACACAGCTATTATTTATACACTTTGTCAGCTACTGTCTCGGAAGTGAGGAAGTAGCCGGCAATCGTCACTTATATAGTGCGAAAAGCCTTTCGCGCGGTTTGTTTACATATGACGTCACGCATCACCTCATCCTTTCGATGTATACAAATTTTGATTTTAAATCTTAAGCTGGTATATTAAATGTGTATACACGTTATTGAGTTTTTGGGTATCCTCTTTCTTATTAATACCGTTATCTTGCAAATGTATATGCATCATTTCCGAGATCAATCTTTTATTTAAATTGTTTTCTTTGTCTTTTATTTTAAATCCTTCAAAATTAAAAGTATGATTGTACTTTTTACTATGCTCGGAAATGACACTGTCCTTAGACTTTCTATGTTCTTCAATACGTGTACACACATTTCTTTTTGTTTGGCCCACATATGTAGCCGTGCAATCATTACATCCAAGTTTATAAACAACATTTTTCTCTAGGTGTTTCTCTTTTTTATCCTTTCCTTTCACAATAATATTGCACATATTACTGTGTATTTTTGGAATGGTCGTAATGTTGTTTTTCTTAAATGAATGTCGCACCCGCTCATAGAAACCATCGATGTATGGTATGCTAATGTGATTGTTATATGCATTATTTTTTGCACATTGCTCTGGTTTTTTAATCATTCTGATTGCAGATAGTCGTTTTTTGACGTATTTTTCAACGAAAACAGAGGGGTAATCATTATCGAATAATAGACATTTTATAATATCAATGTTTTTCTGATGAAAACATTTATCCGATAACTTCACCGCCCTGTCAACTAGATTATACACCATGGCAATTTTTTGACTTATCGGGTGTTGCGAATTAAAGTGCAAAAATCTGCCAGAGAAAGTTGGTTTCGTGTACCAATCAGTTTTTATTTTATGTGTTTCATTAATCAATAATACGTCCAAAAAACTTATGGATTTGTTTACCTCCATTTCATGTGTAAATTGGAGTCTGCTATTATACGAATTAAATATTTTTAACGTCTCATCTACTTTTCCTTTCGGAATACAAGTAATGATATCATCGACGTAACGGAAAAAGAACACAGGTTGATAAGTTAATTTTGAAATGCACTCCGTTTCGAGATCATCCATAAAAATGTCAGCGAATAATCCAGAAATCGGAGAGCCCATAGGTGTACCAAAAAGTTGTTTATAAAATTTACCATTGAATTGGAAGTATGTGTTATCCATAAGTAGACTACAAGCATCTAAAATCTCGTCAAGTGGAATTTCAAACTTTCTCGCTATTTGTATGTATCTTTTTTCAATACTCTGCATGACTAGTGTTTTATCAATATTTGTATATAACGATTTTACGTCTAAGCTGACAATACAGTGGTCATTCGGAATGTTTACATTTTTAATTTTTTCTATAAAATCATAACTATTTTTTATGTATGAACGAGGTTTTTTAATACTATTTTGTAAGATTTTAAATAAATATTTTGATAAAAAATATGTAGGTGAGCCTATTGTTGAAATAATAGGTCTTAGAGGGTGGTCTTTCTTGTGAATTTTTGGTAAACCGTACGCTTTTGGTAGACATGTATCAGTTTGTGTGAAAAACTGTTTTTTATATTTTTTACCAAAAAAACCATTTTCATTCCATATATTTGTTAGCTTCTTTACATTCGATTGCAATTTTGACAATGGATTTTTCTTAATTATACTGTATCTGTCAGTGTCAGCTAAAAGATTTTCCATCTTATCAATATAATCGTGTTTATACATCGCAACTGTTACATTACCTTTGTCAGCAAAGGTGAACATAATATCTTTATGAGTCTTAATGAAATTCTTGGTTTCCGTTAATTTATTTTCAAAAATCTTTTCTTCTATTGTTATGTGTCTCGTTTTATTACGGTGTTGTGTGATATTATTTATTAATGTGTTTCGGACTCTATTTGCAGTATTATCGGGAATGTTATTAATTGATATTGTGTTTTCTAACCAACCTTCGCTTTAATCTCAATATGACTCATAATAGAAAATTCGATAATGTAAATAGAAAAAATAATACGAATCCGAGTTTTGAAAAATGGTTCACCAATTTGACAAATATAGACATACCGACTAATGTAAAATATGTGACCGCACTAGGTAGGAAATTTAATCCTACGAGTAGTCTTAATGAAGTTCTGGTTATTGAATGCATCAAAAACTTAGAAAACACAATATCAATTAATAACATTCCCGATAGTACTGCAAATAGAGTCCGAAACACATTAATAAATAATATCACATAACACCGTAATAAAACGAGACACATAACAATACAAGAAAAGATTTTTGAAAATAAATTAACGGAAACCAAGAATTTCATTAAGACTCATAAAGATATTATGTTCACCTTTGCTGACAAAGGTAATGTAACAGTTGCGATGTATAAACACGATTATATTGATAAGATGGAAAATCTTTTAGCTGACACTGACAGATACAGTATAATTAAGAAAAATCCATTGTCAAAATTGCAATCGAATGTAAAGAAGCTAACAAATATATGGAATGAAAATGGTTTTTTTGGTAAAAAATATAAAAAACAGTTTTTCACACAAACTGATACATGTCTACCAAAAGCGTACGGTTTACCAAAAATTCACAAGAAAGACCACCCTCTAAGACCTATTATTTCAACAATAGGCTCACCTACATATTTTTTATCAAAATATTTATTTAAAATCTTACAAAATAGTATTAAAAAACCTCGTTCATACATAAAAAATAGTTATGATTTTATAGAAAAAATTAAAAATGTAAACATTCCGAATGACCACTGTATTGTCAGCTTAGACGTAAAATCGTTATATACAAATATTGATAAAACACTAGTCATGCAGAGTATTGAAAAAAGATACATACAAATAGCGAGAAAGTTTGAAATTCCACTTGACGAGATTTTAGATGCTTGTAGTCTACTTATGGATAACACATACTTCCAATTCAATGGTAAATTTTATAAACAACTTTTTGGTACACCTATGGGCTCTCCGATTTCGGGATTATTCGCTGACATTGTTGTGGATGATCTCGAAACGGAGTGCATTTCAAAATTAACTTATCAACCTGTGTTCTTTTTCCGTTACGTCGATGATATCATTACTTGTATTCCGAAAGGAAAAGTAGATGAGACGTTAAAAATATTTAATTCGTATAATAGCAGACTCCAATTTACACATGAAATGGAGGTAAACAAATCCATAAGTTTTTTGGATGTATTATTGATTAATAAAACACATAAAATAAAAACTGATTGGTACACGAAACCAACTTTCTCTGGCAGATTTTTGCACTTTAATTCGCAACACCCGATAAGTCAAAAAATTGCCATGGTGTATAATCTAGTTGACAGGGCGGTAAAATTATCGGATAAATGTTTTCATCAGAAAAACATTGATATTATAAAATGTCTATTATTCGATAATGATTACCCCTCTGTTTTCGTTGAAAAATACGTCAAAAAACGACTATCTGCAATCAGAATGATTAAAAAACCAGAGCAATGTGCAAAAAATAATACATATAACAATCACATTAGCATACCATACATCGATGGTTTCTATGAGCGGGTGCGACATTCATTTAAGAAAAAATATGTGCAATATTATTGTGAATGGAAAGGATAAAAAAGAGAAACACCTAGAGAAAAATGTTGTTTATAAACTTGGATGTAATGATTGCACGGCTACATATGTGGGCCAAACAAAAAGAAATGTGTGTACACGTATTGAAGAACATAGAAAGTCTAAGGACAGTGTCATTTTCGAGCATAGTAAAAAGTACAATCATACTTTTAATTTTGAAGGATTTAAAATAAAAGACAAAGAAAACAATTTAAATAAAAGATTGATCTCGGAAATGATGCATATACATTTGCAAGATAACGGTATTAATAAGAAAGAGGATACCCAAAAACTCAATAACGTGTATACACATTTAATATACCAGCTTAAGATTTAAAATCAAAATTTGTATACATCGAAAGGATGAGGTGATGCGTGACGTCATATGTAAACAAACCGCGCGAAAGGCTTTTCGCACTATATAAGCGACGATTGCCGGCTACTTCCTCACTTCCGAGACAGTAGCTGACAAAGTGTATGAATAATAGCTGTGTCACTCGGTCTCTCTCTTCCCCCGCTGTTAACTAGCCGGGGGAAAGGATTATCGAGATGTACACATATCAAATGTGCTCCAATATGTAAGTTTCAAAAATATCGCTTTTTCTATGTAATATTCTGTTCATTTTAAAGTCTGTATGTTTATTGTAATAAAAAAATTTTTGACAGTTTCCTGATGAGGGCGACAATGATCGCCGAAACGTCGTTTCTTAAAAGAAAGGAGTTTTAATTTTTTTAAAACCCTTTCAAAACCATTGCCTCGGAGGGATCGATAATAACAACAAAAGAATTATAACAAACTACCGAGGGATAAAATCATATTAGATAGTGTATACACACTCATCTAAATACATTAAAACTAACAACTTTTCTTTTTTTTCAGGTTTTAACACTGTCATAACCCTTTAAGCAATGGCACTTTTAATTCCGCATCGTGCTCTAGAAACCGGTTATACCACCCAATCATTCAAAAATCTCCTCAACTGCGTTTTATCCTTGAGGGCTGGATAATTCATTATCCGAGCGATTCTCTCTGGATCTATTCTCAAACCCTGTCAATCCCAAAGATACTCCAAATAACGCACTCTGGAACAACCTAATTCACATTTCTTCCGATTGACTGTCAAACCGGCTTCCACAATTTTCCGCAATACTAATTCCAACCATTTAATGTGCTCCTCAAAATTATCCGCCACCACTGTAACATCGTCCAGATAACCAAAAATATGCGGCTCAAATTCTGGCCCAAATAGGGAGTCAACCAAACGCTGAAATGTGGCCGGGGCATTGTAAAGCCCAAAAGGTAAACGGGTAAAGTGCCGCAATCCACTACCCGGCATTGCAAACGCCGTATAACGTTTGTTACTTTCCTCCATTGGAATCTCAAAATACGCTTTCTTCAGGTCAATTTTCGAAATGTACGTAGGGTGCCGCAGTTTATCTAGAATTCCGTCAATCGATGGCAGCGGATAAGCATCTTTTTTGTCAGCTTGTTAACATCCCTGTAATCAATGCAGAAACGAACATCGAGCGCTACTAAAATCGCTATTTGATTCCTCTATGACCTCTAATCCGCAACATCTCCTCTATCTCCTTCATACCTGCTTTCCACCTTTTAGGACACCATCTCCTGAATTTATGCTCAATAGGAGCATCCCCTACACAATTTTGGGTTCCGCTAGATTCATAGCATTCAGCCGGACCGGTGGATCCTCAGGCAAATATCTCTTTACTACCTCCACAATCTTCTCATGCTCCTCCATCCTCAATTCCGACAATCCTGCACATTCCGCTATTAACTTCGTCTTGCCGTAAGCACCATTTTCTCCAAAGTAGTACCAAATGCCATTATCACTCCTCCACAAATTCTCCTTAAAATTAACATCCAAAGCCAATCTCGGCAGAAATCCACACCAAGAATGAAATCGTGACCTGGATCATCCATCATAATACATTCCAATATTTTGGACTTTCCCTCTATGTCTAGCATGATTTTCATACAACCTCTCACTGGAGTAACCTGTCCTGTCACTCCACTAATAAATTTATTGCAAGAGACTATTTTGTCAGGAAACCTTTCCGCTATCTTCGATTTCATCAAGAACACCATTGCTCCACTATCCACTAACGCAAAATACTCTTTCCCTCCAAAAGTTACAACCAAGGAAATTTCTGTTTTCCGTGGTGTTTATGACGGCACCTTGAGTTATAAGATGAGAGTTGCCACTAGAAATCCTCGAATTTGTTTTGTCTTCTGCCTCCATACATTTATCCACCCGTTTAGTAACATCATGAAAGGAAGTAATCAATGGCTCGGAATTACTATGTTGACAATCCTCCACATTATATCTATTTCTGTTGTCAGTATTGTACTCCAGATTTCATGAAGAATCTCCTCCATTTAGTGCTAACTCATGCAGCTTCCATCGGGAGTCAAAACTTGGCTCCTCCAAATTTCTGCTCCTCCGACGTCGAACTAACTTTGTCCTTCGGAATGGCGCCTTTCGACACATCTTTCACCGTCTCTAAACAAGACTTCTTTGGTGGCACCTGTTATCTTATCCAACTTATTACCACTAGTAAGAGCCACAGGTTCATTTGCTCCACCAGTTTTCTCTATATTTCCATTCCTTCCAGCCAGATCTGCCTTCTTTCAAAACTCAGATACATTCATGAGAGTTTTGCCCACTATTTTTGAATTAGCTCGCAACCCTGCCGATGGTCCATCACTGAGTAACCACAGATCCATTCTATCCTTATGGGTCATAGCATTCACTTTATTACTACCCTTCCTCTTACTTAATTTCTTCTTCCTTTTCTCTGTAATATTACCGCTACCACTGCCGACATCATTCCCACTACTTCCGCTACACAGTGAAGGCTCATCATATCTCCTCAATATACGCTGAAGTTTCTCTTGATCTCTATCAACAGTAGGTCTTCCCAATTGCATTGCTCCTCCAACAGTAATGCCTTGCGTGATATTAACTAATGGATCTGCCATCATCGATGAAGAAACTAGTTGCTCGCCTCTACTTGACGAATTACTACCCCAGTTGGCAATCAAAGATTCATGATTTCCTCTATTTACCTCTATTAAACCACTATCCTTGCTTCCACTATTATTACCAATTCCTATCGGCTCGCGGAGGGCAGGGAATTGAATTGAGCCCCTGCTCTGCCATTTTCCAATCGATTCAGAACGTCACAGTTTGGGTATTCTGTGGCTGTAACTCCAGGTTTATTGCACAGTTGGCAGAAAATATCTGAATTCTCTCGAGCTGGACAACGATTTGCCTTATGACCCAACTGCTGGCACTTAAAGCACTTCGTATCAGGACATCTGTTGGCAAAATGGCCTTCCTTTCCACAAGAATAACATTTCTTCGGACCTTGCTGAGAATTCCCTCGTTGACCCTGAAAAGTTCCTCTACCCTGAAAATTTCCGCCACTTTGTCCTCCATTACCCTGATTCCCCATGTTACCCCAACCCAATGACTGTTGCCGCGGATGCTGCTGTTGCTGGAGTTGGACATTTTGATTTTGTTGATTCAAATTATTCACATTCTGATTCACCGCCACCTCCACTTTAGCTTGTTTATTCGCCGGAGACTCACTCATGCTGTTATTTACAGCTTCAGCTTTGCTCACCACTACTTTCTTGGGAGGTTTATTCTTCACTGACTTAGGCACGATAGAATCCTCTACCGCCATCTTAATTACCATTTTATCAGTTTCTTTTGCAATAAAAACAGCACCTGGAAGCTTCATTTTCTCCTTCGAAGGTGGAGGCTCCCAATATTCATTAATCTCCTTGACTCTCTCATATTGTCGACCATATCTTTCGATATCCTCCAATGACGTGATTTTCATATTCACCATAAAATTTCGGTATTCTGATCGAATCCTTTCGAAGGCCATGCCCACCAATTCCCTATATTCCGGAGGATTATCCAAGTGATCAACTATATACTTGAAACAGTCAATAAATGCTGTCATGGGCTCCCCTACCCCTTGAGTTCTCCTCATTAAATCATTGTAAATGTCTCTTTGGCTAATCTCACCAATGAAACGATTCTTGAAAGCCACCATCAATTGCCGCCATGAAGAAACTTCTTTCCTCTTAATTCGGTACCAGTTAGCCGCTATGCCAGTAAATAAACAAGCCGCAGCCGTCAACAATCCTCCATTTGGTCTAGGAAATTTTCCGCCACAACTCTATCTTCTGTACCATGAAATTTATGACACCAACTTTGCAATGTCTTACTAAATTACCATGGTAATATGCGGATCTAAAATTACCATCAGAGTTGCCTCTATCATCTCTGAAATCGCAACGGTCGTTCTCCGGACTCATATGCGTGCCTCTAAAATCTTCCCTTGTCTCCTCATTTCTGTTGCCACCATCGAAAGTACTCGATAGCTTTACATAGTTATTAGCCGTGTTCGACGACCCAAAACCACTATTCAACAGATAGGGCACTGAAAATACGGCCTTTGTTTTATCTCCAGCTCCCACCGAAGACATTGACGTCACCTGTGGTACCGGGAGATTTACATACATCCCCTGTTCTCTATTCTTCTACTGCACATCCTCTACATCCACCACGTTTGAGTGTACTTGGTCACCCAGATGAATTTTCTTCCTCAAATCCTTAAACTTTGGCTTAGTACCAGTTCCCGCCACAGAAACTATTGCCCCTGAGGTAGTCATCCCCGGATCCGAAAAAGTGAAACGTTCCACCGGCGCTGTAGAAGAGTACGTTGACAAACCCGGAATATCCCATGACGACGAGGATACGGTCGTCATTGGAAAATCATATATCGTCGTTACAATCGTAGTCGTCGGTACGGTTTCCTCTACTGGCGAAAATATTGCCATTATGTCCGGATCATTTTGGTCTTTTGCCGTCATCTCCAAAGTCGGTTTCACCAACCTTTCACTAGGGGATAAATTTCCTCTTTCATTAATATCCTTGTACCAGGGGACATCCTCAAATCCATCCAACAACAGATTTGCTCGAAAAAGCCTCTCCGCTAATTCTCTGCCGGACCCCAGTGTACTTTAGCCATGTTCGCGCAACTCTGTTATAATATCATCTCGATCCCGTGCCACAATCACCCCGAAGCTCTCTTTTCTGCAGCAGCCTTTTCATGCAGTCTCTATAATCCTACTCCATGGTGGACATCTCCAATTCAAATGCAATTACCTCCACAAGAAATGAAACCTCCACAAAAAAAACTGCAAATAGGGGACCCTATCTACACACACACACTAAATTACAGGTAATTTTCACACCGCTGTTTGCGTTAGGGCAAATAAAATAATCAAAAACCCTAAACTCCCAACACCCGTGTGGGGAAAAAAACTCTCATATATAATCAAAAAAAAAAAAAATAAACAGGACAATCAAAACTAAGAATACAAAAATATTCCCTATAATCTTACTGTAAAAAAAAACACTATTCAAAAAAAATAAACCAATTTTCCTGATAAAAAACAATTTCCACGTTACAGAAAAAACAATCTTTCTGAAAAAAAAAATTCCACCGCACGTGTCCTGAAAATCTTGAAGCAGATATATAACTCCTGAAAGGGGAAAAAGAAATTCCTCTAAACTAATTCCGGAAAATAAATCTGTGTATCCGATATATAACTTCCTGAAAGAAAATGTCCTCTATACTAAGTATTCCCACATGGGTCAATAATCTTCCTGTAAATTAAATTTCCTCTACACCCACCAATTCAACATAAATAATATCAAACAAAAATAATATAAAATATTATGAATATATAACATAAGAATAAAATTGAATAAATAAATATATTTGTGCGTGTATGTGTGCGTGCGCAACTAACCCAGGGCCCCCCCAAATTCGCGGGGAAAAAAACGCGAACAACAGAGAGAAAAAAAATCCTCGTCAAAAATCAAATGGTGGACCATCAAATAACCACAACATAAAAATCCGCCATAAATAATTAACCACCACACTTAAACCTTAATTGCTACCACAGGAAAAAGGGACTTTGAAAATTTTCAACCGACGCTTGGCGCCAAAAATGTCGTCACGTATTTGATGGTAAAAATTATCGTATATGGAAGAAGAGAATATTACTATTATTAAAGTGGAAAAATGTGATGAACCTGCTACTAGAGAGAAACAAAGTACTGAAGATGTGGAATCTTGGGCCGAGAAAAATCTGAAAGCAATGAACTATATTTACGGCAGTATTTCAAATGACCAACTAGAATTCGTGAGTGAAAAAGATACAGCTTTAGGAATCATGAAGAAATTTGATGAATTATATTTGAAAGAATCATCGGCTTTGCAGATATGCATAAGAAATAGATTGGATAAAATAAAGTTAAAAGATTTTGACAATTGCAGTTTATTTTTCACAGAATTTGAGAAGACAATAAAGGAATTAAAAAATGCAGGTGGAAAAGTTGATGAACGAGAGAAGTTAAATTATATGCTGAGAACATTACCCGATTCACTAAGCTATTTTGGAGATTTAGTAGATACAATTCAAGAAAATGATAGAAACTATGAATTTTTAAAGAATAAAATAAACATGCGGGAAAGCCGAAATACAGAAAAGGATAGCGGAAAGAAAAAAACAAGTGTTTTTCAAGCTGAACAAAACAAAGATAAAAACTGTTTTGGATGTGGACAATTTGAACATGTTATGAATGAATGCCGAAACTCATGGATCAGAGGAGGAGGCAGCAGAGGTACAGCGCATTGGCGAAGAGGTGCGCATAATCAACATCAGCAGCAACAACAGACACAGCAGTTCCGAGGTCGTGGAAGCAGAGGTGTACAACGAGGTTACTATTGCGGAAGCAGAGGTGGACAACGAGGCTACTATGGTAGAGGCAGAGGAAATCAGAGACACGATACGAGGTATAGTGAAAACGTCAGCGATCAAGTTACACCAGAGTCATTTTTAGCAGAGGTAAAGTGCAATGATGAATGTGACGCGAAAATTTATCCTTGCGATACAAATAAAATAGATTGGATATTAGATAGTGGCTGCTCAGACCACATAGTAAATGACGAATCTTATTTTCATGAATCAATCACTTTAGAGAAGCCAATAAGTGTAAAAGTTGGTGATGGTAGAATTTTGAAAGGTGCAAAAATCGGTAAAATCATAACTTATTTTAGTGCAAATAGAGCGACAACTAAGGTAGAAATATCCAATGTATTTTACGTTAAAGAAATGGATAAAAATCTGTTAAGTTTTGCGAAAGTAACGGATAAAAATAAAATTATTTCTGTTGAAAGTACATCGAAAATATATAATAAACAAAACAATTTAATTGCGGTAGCTTACAAAGAACATGGATTGTAAAATCAGTAGTTTTATTGATAGTAAGAGTGTTATATCGCAGAAAAAAAAATTGAAACACAGAAAGAAAGATATCATAGACTCTTAGGTCATATTAATTTTAAATATTTAGAAAATATGTGTAAAAACAAATTAGTGGATGGTATGCCAGAAAAATTAGAATCAGTAATTTTGAAATGCGGTACATGTATTCAAAATAAAATGCATAATTTGCCTTTTGCAAATAATCAGACTTGAATGGGCTACATAAAACTACGGGATTTGATGGTTCACAATATTTTCTAACATTTATTGATGATTATAGTAAATGCGCGTTAGTTTATACGGTAAAGTCAAAGTCAGAAGTTTGTGAATGTTTTATTGACTATATTAATAAAGTTGAAAATATTACTGGAAAAAAGATAAAAAGATTGAGATGCGACAACGGAAAAGAATATTTAAATCGAGATTTTTATAATGTTATAAGTGAAAAAGGAATTTTGTTAGAACCTTGTCCTCCATATATACACGAATTAAATGGAACAGCCGAAAGATATAATAGAACAATAATGAATACAGCAAGATGTTTGTTACATGAAGCTAATGTAAATCGTAATTATTGGCCAGAGGTAGTGCAAGCGGCAGTTTATTTAAAAAATAGAACAATTGCGAATACTATTGAGAATGAAACTGCTTTTGAAATTTTCTTTAAAAAGAAACCGGATATTAGTCATTTACGATTATATGGCAGTAAAGTTTTTGTCAGAGTACCAGAAATTAAAAGAGATACGATATGGGATAGAAAAGCTGATGTAGGAATTTTATTAGGATATGATCACATTGGATATAGAATTTTAGTAAATAATAAAATAGTCAGAAGTACACATGTTAATTTAATTGAAAATGATAAAAATTTAATTGGTTTTCGAGGTAGTGAAAATAGTGATGATGATAAATGCGTTGAAAATGAAAATTTTGAAAATGATGAAAATTCAATTCATGAGAAGGAAAATTCTTTATCTAGCGATATCAATGAAATAGCTAACAATAATGCAGGTAAATTGTTAAGAAGATCTGAAAGGGAAAGAAAGAAACCTGACAGATATAATGCAAATTTCGCAAACTCAAATTATATTTATGTAAATGTTGTAAACGTAGATAGTCCTTCAACTTATGAAGAAGCTATAAATAGTAACGATAACGATTTATGGAATGAAGCTATGACTAGAGAAATGAATTGTTCAATTAAGAATAAAACTTCGAATTTAGTTGAAAGACCTAAAAATAAGAAAATTTTAGATTTGAAATGGGTATTCACAAATAAATCTAATAATAGAAAAAAAAGCCAGGCTTGTTGTAAGAGGATTTCAACAAACTGAAGTACTTGAAAATCTATATTCACCAGTAGCTAGGATTCAAACTTTAAAATTACTACTGTCTTATTGTTGCGAAATAAATTAATGATTAATCAAATGGATGCAGAAACAGAATTGTTTGAAATAGATCTATCACATAAATTTAAGGAGGTGTGTTGAAATTATAAATTTATGCTTTGCACATCAGTACAACGAAGTTAGGAAAATGTGGACAATGCTGAATTGTCAAACCAGCCTTTTATAACCGAGCGATTGACCGCTGAGAGGCGTCAGTTTGTAATGTGCTTTTGTATTGGGTAGTAGCAGTGCTAGGATGCACTGAGTAAGATATTATAAATAAATGTAATTAATAAATATTAAATCTCTTCTCCTATACTTAATTTTTCACCATATTTTAACAGCTGGAAAAGGGCCGCGAAACTTTCCCCTACGGTTGATTCTACTTTATAACAAATATTGAAATGGAAAACTGCCATCCGCTGTGAAACGCGAAAGTTTCCTCTACAGTTGTAACACATGTTTTTCTGTCTTCTCAATTATTCCTCTATCAGAACAAATATCAGTAATAATACTACAAGATTCTCACTAAAATTCCTCTATGAATGCAAAAATCCTCTAATATCCTTTTCCTCTACGAAATAACTCCAAAAGAAATAATAGATTCAGAGACTAGAAATGAAGTTTCCTCGAACTTCTCCCAACAATTCCAACAACAGAAACCAAAATGGCGGCACCGAAGAAAATACTAATGATTGCTGAAAACGACTAATTGATTTGAGCACCAGGAATGGAATGGCCGAGGCCGACACTCCGCTTAAGGAAGAATGCCGCGTTTTCCCACCCGGCCTCCTTCTTGACGGAAACGCCGTCTCGGCCTCCAAAATTACTCAATTGGTCCTTTTTCCTAGAAGAAGCCCCTATTGGTTTATCAAAACTACCAAAAATCATCCTTATCTATGAGTTCCCCCAGCACCCTCTTTTTCAAATCCTAATTTAGTCATTGGCTAGAAAAACAGTTGGCTAGAAAAACTCTGTCGATATCGATCAATCAATCAATCTCGTCGCTATCCCATAGATAACCTGTAGGGTGCGCGGTAATCAAAATCCTCTATCATCATTTATATTATACTAGAACAACACCTATCGAATCACCGACGATCCCTAGCCCATACATTCCCCTATATGTCTTTATCACTTGCGAGAGTCAACATTAAGTCTACTCTACCGCGACACGCCTCAGGCATGCGTTCACTCTCTCCCGACGTTCCAAACGCCATCAACTACGCTCCGCTAGTAGATATTAACTATTATAACTTATTTGTTAAATGTATTGCATTCTTTTAAAAATTAGTGAAATCTCCCCCCTCCCCCAAAAAACATTTTCAAGGTAAAAGGTAGGCAAGTATAAGGTTGTTTCTTCATTTAAATTCTAGAATAATTTTCAAACTCTCCACAACCCTTAGCCAAAATTCTAAGTGCTTATTCTATCATCCAAATTAATGGGTTTCAAACTCTCCATAGCCCTTCTAATCCCTTGACAAGACTTTATATGATTATACTTATCAACTTGGGAAATCTAAAACCCTCTTCAATAAAATGTGCATGTACGTAAACAGCTTCGTATTAAGGGTCCATTGTACTGAGAACCATTTTTTTTAGTATCGCTTCACTACCTTCGATTCTACCAAAATTACAATTTTAATTTTCAGAAAGTAAAGTTGGGATATCAGTAAATAAATTGGCAAGTTTCTTTTATAAAAAACCAATCCTATTGAAGTAAATAAATAAATGAGCGTTTAAATACGAAAATAATATATAGAATAAAAATTAATTCATATACTATACCGATAGCTTTTTGCAGGAAGAAGTTGAAAGGGATCGATGTGCAGTTTTTCGAATAAATAGTTATTTTTATCCCTACAAGGCGATTATATTGCAGAATCAACATACAATAATCGTAATGTACTTATAATATTAAATGCAGTCACTATCAAATGGATCTTTCTGTTAGGATTACCTTCCACTTCGTGGATAAGAAAATCGCAAAAGATTAAATAACGTGATGCAGTGAGACCGTGTTCAGATTTTTTTATGGAAAAACTTGCCGTCCCGTCCTATCAAGGGGCGCGGTAACGCCACGATGGCAAGTATAAGGTACGTCAGTATGTACGCCACCGTCGGGAGCTAGCCAGACCCTATCATCTTCTCATAGGCCCTGTTGGAAACTAGGCATACGGTTTTCTTCGCATTCAGAGCTTTGTTTCCCAATTATGAGCACTCAAATGAAAGCTTCGGATAAAACTTACACAATCATTTCAGGGTCATATTTTGTGAAGTGGCTTCTATCAAAAGTTATTGTGAAGTGAAAGTTCGAGATCATGAACTCCTCACCGAAAATTCTTCTCCCGGAGAAAATGTTCTCCGCGGAAGTACGTCATCGTGTGACATCAGCTTTACATATACTGTTGTATGTATACAGTTTATATGTGTGCAAATGCAGACGAGCAGACATTTGTATGTACAGATGCAGACGTTTTATATGATCCAATACAATAACACATACTGTGTTAAAGAAAAAGTATTAGTTTAGTCATACAATATACTAACAATAGTTATTTTATTTTCAAAAAAATATGTAAATTATTATTATTATTATTTTATACCACTGTGTGTCCTAAATCCGCATTTATGCAACGCTTATCCGTGGCTTAACAAGCTCATTATAACACTGTGATGTAATGAACTTTACCTTTATAACACTGTGATATAATGAACTTACGTCTAATCCAGTGACAGTCCTAGGTTAGTTTTGTTTAAAGCGCGCACTTTCTAGCAGAATTCAAAATTCATTTATTCACACAGCATACAAAAATGATACTTATTTAAAATTTTTTAAGTTTATAAGTATTTTAGAAAAGTAATAAGTAATAGTATAATGATACGATTTTAGTTGAACTCAAATTTTTTATTTTTATAATACAAAATATATAATAAATATATATAACTGCATATATTCTATTCTATTCTATTACATTAGTTTGTATTGACTTATCGCAGTACCTCTTCAAATTACAAGAATCATTTGTATTGATTGTTACATTGCAGTTATTTAACACAAAAGATGGACAAATATTTTCTTCCTGCACACACAAACCAAGATCTGGGTGATAATATACGGATTTGTCTAATTGTATGGGGTTGTCCTGTAAAAGAATGTTCCTTGCTTCTTGTGCAACTGAAACACTTTTATCTTGGAGTATACGAGTGGAAGCAGCTTTTTGTATTCTGTTGCAACGTAGATCATCTTTTTGCAAAATATTGACTGGAACATTACTTAAAACTACTGGCTTAGACTTGGATTTCTGTTTGGTTGACTCGAGTGTATCCAGATCATTCACAGTGTTAACTTCATTTGTTGAATCAACAGTATTGGGTGGAACTGTAATAACTATAGGAATAACGAGTTGATTAATTTTAGAAGTAGATGGCTGATCACAAAAAGAAGTAGACGGCTGATTAAAAAAAGAAGTAGATGGTTGATCGGAAAACTGAAATTTTGTTGATACATTAGGCTTTTTGTTTACTTGAATATCACTGCTGATTTGGTCAAATATCTTTCTCTTATTAGCCATCGACTCTTCAATATAGCCATATGCTACTGTTGCAGACCTCCAGCCTCCATGTCGCTGCACTAATATTGTTGCAGATGTTCTGCGAAACGAATGACCAGTGAATTTATCAGCCTCTGGCAATCCCAAATAAGTTGCTATTGTTTTTGGCATCGAGGCAAACTTATTGATGCCTATCGGTTGATTAATACACTTTCCACTGGAATATCGAAGAAAAAATCTGTCCAATGAACAATTTTGTGGTCGAAGCTGCATCTATTTAAAACATATGCCAAACATAACTTCAGTAATCGTAAATGATCTATTTTTGTTGTGTTTTGTCTTCTTGATTTTCACAAACAGAGTTTCTTCGTCATCTAATTTCTTGACATCTGCTGTAGTTAGATTGACAAATTCAACTTTTCTAAGGGCTCCAGCAATTCCAAATATCAGTGCTACCTATACAATTTTTAAATAAATTAATATATAAGTATTTACCTAAAAATTTCGACTTTGTTATTTGTTTTTAGACTCTCATGGCACAATAGTATATTGCTAATATAATCTGAAAATCAGCAACGAAGTTGCGATTATTGGGTTAGAGTGGTATAAAATATTATCTTTACATCCAGATATAGTTCATCTGGTGCTTCGCTTAGGAATTTTGAAACATCAGTTTTGTTAAAAACTGGAGATTTTTTTGGCTCATAGCCTACTTGTTTTTTTTTTTCAAAAAAGCATGCAATCTAGTGTATCTACTTATGTCAATATGATTGTATGTACTTATGGTGGACCTTAGCATAGAGTAAAATGACCATAAGCTTGGCGGTGAATAGGTTTTTGCCAAATCTGTAAAGTACACTAAGATCACATCTTCGCAGAAGGAGTTCGATCCTTTTTCCTTTCTCCATTTCTTAAAACTATTATACGCTGCAGTATATAACCTCCTTGATTTCTCAGGTAACAAATCTAAAGAAACGTTTTTTGCAGTTTCCCTGATAATGTTTGGAACGATTCCATCACCATCTAAATCACTGTCCGAGCTACTACTCATTTTTAAAATCAAGTAAAATTTAACTGGCTTTGAATTAACGTAAACGATGGGCTTAACTGGGTTTAAATTGAAGTACAAGCTTTTGCAGATAAATAGCTTTTGCGCATGCGTCATTTTCCATACGATATAATACACCGAGACCGAGTAACGTAAATCAGAATAAGCACACGAGATGGCGCTCTCATGGATATTTTTGATTTACAATTTAATATTTCTCATGAATATTTTTGATTTACAATTTCATTTTTTTTTTGGGCGGGGGGGCTCCGCCCCCCCCCCGAATCCCCCCGTTCCCCCCCCCCCCGCCCGTCCTTCCGCAACCCCTTTAAGTAACGGCGGATTTATGACACACGTGGTACAAAATAGTATACGATACTTGTGGCTTAACTTGCCTCATTATTGAACGACGTGAACATCGCCCTCGCTTCGCTCGGGCGCTAACTTCACACTGTTCAATAATGGGCCAGTTAAGCCAGACGTATCGTAATATACTATTAAATGTCATGATTAATACGTTTCATAAAAATGACGAATAGGCTAGAATTAGATAAGTGTTTAGTTTTACTTTTTTATAAATATAAAATACAATTAAACATATTGAGAACTGATTCTTTGTTACAATGTTTGCTAATTTATTTATTGATATGATAACTTTCTTTTAGTAAAATTAAAATTGAAATTTATGTAAAATCGAAGGTATAGGAGAAGTAACACTAAGGAAATCGTTGTCTGACCAACAAACCCTTAACGAGAAGATGTTTACGCGTTAATATTTTCATAGATAGATAGATTAGAATTTTTACCATATAAGGGTTGAAAATTGTGAATTCGAAAATCATCTTTGACTAAAACAATGAAATAACCGTATAGATAGAGTAAACTCTTAGAATTTTTGTAACATTAAGCCCTTATCAAAATAATGTGCAGATATTTATGCAGAGATCTCTGCAGAATTCTCTACAGGGCTCTTCAGAGCAATCTGCAGGTACTCTGTAGGAGGTCCAAATTCTCTGCAGAAGCAATTACAATGCAGAAATCTCTGCAGCAATCTGTGCAGTAAGCTCTGCAGAAAATTCTACACAAATTACCGCAGAAGCATTGACATTGTTCCTCTGCAGAGAATTTGGACTAACTACAGAGAACCCTGCAGATTGCTCTGCAGAGCTGTGCAGAGAGTTCTGCAGAAATCTATACAGAAATTAATCTATAACTTTCCTCACAGGTTCGGAATGATAATTTTTCGAACGGCTGTCGATCGAAGATTTTTTTCTTCTTCGTTCAGATTTTTTTCATAATTTTCGTAATTGTGAATTTTTTTTTATGTAGTAAAAAGTGCATTTCCCATAAGAGTACATGTTAACTTCAATAATTAATATCTCCAGTTGGAGTTCTGAACGTCCTTGAAATTTATACCACAACTTTTGAACATAATTATCAACAACTATTTAAAGTTTCATGCAATTCCTAATTGTAGATCCGAAAACGGAGGTACTCCCTTAAGTGTCGTCTTGTTACATATCCATCATCGAATTTTATTTTATACATACTTGGTAATAGTGTTTAATATTGCTTAACAATTACAACAATTTACTTATCAAAATCATGATTTTCACTATTTTTGTCTATGGTCCGCAGCTTTCTGGAGGAACCGGACCATCTACTGAAGTGAACCAAAATGAAAAATCTTCTTTATGAGTTGTGACGCGAGTTTTGGTGTTGCGAGGTTCACGTTACTCAATCGGCCTCGTCCCTGCGGAATCTGCCATGGATTCCCGGTAGGCGCTAGGCGCAGCCCGCGTGCGTCGGAGTCTCGCGCCTCTTTGTGTGCGAGGCAAGACTCGCAGAGGACGAGGCAGATGACAAGGGCCGTATGTGACGGTATGGGACTTCAAATAAGGAGTCAGTCAGTTACCGCTAAACACTCATTTATTTAATTACTACACAAGATTTATCACAATCATAGGTGGCACTTATTCCTCTAAAAGCAGCCGATGTTTTGAGTCCCGCAACGCTTGACTTCCGTAATAAGACAGCTCTTACCGCTACAGAAAAGACAGCAAATAGATAGCTTTATTGATAGTTAAACTATACTAACGACAACGACAAAGGCAGCTCGGTAGATAGCCTGACGCTCGCGCATCTCGAGGTTGTTCAGCACAATTAGGCTAAGTCTGCTTGACTTGTTCTTCTCACTCTTGCCCGCTTGGCCTTCTTTCACAACAACAAATATGATCGCGTGCGATCACCCTGTTCGTTACGCGACCGTCTAATCTACGGCGGGCCTCAGCGTCGCCCGCGATTCACCTTCGCTCCCTAATAAAATGGCGACGTCGGACGAGTCCGCTCGACTCATAAACATACATTACAATCACTGTTAACATAATTTTTCCAATTCTGCTCCACTTGGTTATGGAGAAACATATCCCAAATGATTCTCTAATATTTAAGCCAGATTAGTCCACCGGTTACTGAGAAAATCTACGGACCGTGAACTGAAATCATAAAAATACCAAAGTTGAGAAAAAGACATTTGAAGTTTACAATGTAAATGATATGAATAAACTTAGCGATACTTACAGAAACTATCTGGCATATCTTGATTTGATTTTAGTATTCAAATATACACGCAATGAAGTATATTTGAGGATTCGCGCCCATCGTGCTGCTTGATAATAGCATTTAGAAGCGGGAAATAAAATAAAAATTATCGTTACCAATTTATTTATGCTTACCTTTATTGAAGACACATTGATTTGTTTGAAAGCATGCAAAATGATACTCCTAACAGTCAATATAAGAGTCCTATCTTGCTTTATTCCATCAGTATCTCTAAAAGCAAAAATAAACCAACAATGAAAAAACATTTTACGCATATAATTATTAATTATTGTTTAGAATACTTATATGAATATTTGCTATACTCTGTAGAAGCTCTTGCACATTAACAACACCACTGAGTTTATAAGCACGTATTTTTTACAGCAGTTAATAGACAAAGTGCACTGACCGGGTGACTTGAACGTCAGATGAAAACAGCTGTTTGGCTGCTTCTCAGAAAATTCTACTATACCGATCATATACTAATATTTATTCCCGACCCGACGCTGGACAAGAACGCTTAACATTTTCGGGTGGCAAATTCAAATTGGTTGAATGCCTTTACTTTAACACATTGAGTTTAGTAATAACATTAAAGGGTTATGCCTGAGTTAAAATTTTAAAAAATCAAAAATTTTTTATGTGATTTTTTTAAGGCAAATTTACTGCAGAATGAGCTGCCTTAGTCCTTTTTTCCCAAAATAATTCCGTTAGAAAGTTATAGGCAAAATACCAAAAAAATACAATTTTTCAAAATTGCGTATTATTTATATTTTGTTTTATAGCGCTTTTGTTTATTCAAAAGAATTGCGTTTTTATAGAAAATGTAACATTCAATGTGTTCACAAATTGCTTTTGAAAACGCAATTTTATTTAAAAAAAAGCACAAATTATTTACGAAATCATTATGTACTGTGATAGCTAATTTTTATGAAATCGTAGATTTTTTTTTTATTTTGAATGTTCAAAATAAAATAAATTTAGAATTTAAATTTAGTCTTGTAATTTTTAATCAAGCTTATAAAGGGGTAAAAAAACATACATGCAAATTTAAATTACCGCCTAAAAACATGGCACCTTACAGCATATGGAACAGAAAATCACTGTTTTACCGACCTAGTCGAGTTTGCATTCAGACATCAGCTGTTTCGTCTGCTCTCTGTAGTTTAGTGCAAGCTGAATGTTTTGCTGTTGTGATAACTTCTGAGTCTCACTAGTGTTCAACTTTATATAAGTGTTTTGTACTATACACAACATATTATTTGTGAAGAATCTGTTCTTTGTGATGGTATTCATTGTTTCATATATATGGGCTATAAATATCATGTGCACGAGAAGATGCCTGTGTGTTAAATGGTCTCAAAGTCTACAGTAATTACTAATGATCCTATAAAGTAATGGGTAAGCAATGACAAAATTTATATTCATCTAAAACTGTGAATGCGTATTAAAAACTTACATTTCAATTTCAGCTTTCGATACTAGTATATCTACATGTACAGCACCCGGGTCTTCATACATGGCTTAATATATATGTATCTTATGCCAAAATATAAGAAAAATATGCCAAGTAGTTCATGTAAGTACTACCAGTTAAATATACATAAGTGTTTCGATAAACTTTAAATGCATTTTTCTCAGTCTTGACATTTTTATGATTTTAGGTCCTTTACCGCAGGATATCTCAGCATCCAGATGATCAATTGACACCAGACAGGATGGAAAATCTTCTGAATACGTTTCGTCACTGCTTGAATGGAGCAGAATTGACTAATACAAGGTAAAATTCAATATTGCGTATGTGAATATATGTAATATTCACTATAATTACTGATATAATCATCTTACGAGTTACTAAATATTTAAAATTTTTTGTAGAAAAGTCTTCCGCTCAAGCAGTGAAAAAACATATTCAGAAGATTTTACATCCTGTCTGATGTCAATTCATCATCTGGATGCTGAGATATCCTGCGGCAAAGGGAAAAAAGTGCTGAAAATTAGTGATTCATACCTGCAATTGTTTACAATGTAAGTATAGATATATTTTTTTTTTAAATAGTCAAAAATATTTTTAATACCTACATTTAAAGTAGGAGAAAGATTTTTTTATACTATTAATAAATAATTTTTTTCAGCCTATTACTTATTAATGTCTTTTTTACAGGTTTAACTCAGGCATAAGCCCTTAAATCATACATAGAAAGGTTAGAGACAAAATACTATTTGTAAAACGGTTTTTAGGCACGACCGTAACGCGGGAATGCCTTATAGTTTTATCATCGCCAGAATTGTAACCTGCGATATCTCAGCCAATGTGGTAGCATTACGTAACATTACTGCAATGTTACTGTAATATTTCCTATGGAAGAAATTTTAGTATGAAATCCGAAAAAATATTTCCAGAATGTATTAATGTTCTTGGAAGATTATGCAACCTTACTACAATATTACTACGACGTCATCAGTGGTCAGAAGTTTCGCATCGGCCAATTTTTAAATATTCCGGTAATGTTGTGGTAGCATTTCGCAACATTACTGCAATGTTACTGTAATATTGCAACGAACCGATATTTTTTACCCAAAATCCGAAAAAAAATTTAATATATTAATGTTCTGGGAAGGTTTAGTAAGCTTACTACAATATTACTGTAGTATTACTTCTTATGGGTTAGATCGGAATACCGATCGACTCTGTGTAATATTAAAACGGACATTCAACTTGGTAGCAATGGTGCCTGGCAGTGTCCTGCTGGTTACGTAACCTTCCAGCAATATAATTCATCCTACCTTACCTACCGAAGTAACCTTCCAGCAATATTCCTGGAGTATTGGGTGCTATATGGACATACAACAAGCTGTGATCATAGCCAGTGTTCATTCATTTCCAGCTGTTTCATCTGCTAACATTCAAGAAACAGCGTTTGAGGCTAATGCTTGATCAGCTTTACGTCGATCACCATTTTTATTACCATAGACTATATCGTCATGTCGACACGTCTATACGTTCAATAGATCAATACCAACTTCACCGCGTTCAATACGTTCTACTAGATTTCTACCAGGCCCACAAAATCTGTATGCTGGTACATGCATTTCAAATCGTAATAGATTGATTAATTCATCCAAAGCACTATTTTCCACTAATTCTTCTTCCGTCTTTTTTCGATTTCGACCGTCGATTTCTGGTCTGCTGACTGCTCAATTGTTGCCATGATTGAATTGTAAAATCTTTTATACTAAATCTTTTCTTAATCAATCTATTTCTTAGACTTTCTTGATTCTGCGTTTAGGATGATAAGCTCGAGTTACTTTCGATTCTATCAAAGTCCACTTCACTACTATTCACACCGCCGGATGAAACGATCCTACTAAAGGTTTTTGATAATTTGAATATAATAATTTATATTTTTTTAATTTTTCAGTAAATTTTTTGTAGTAAATTGTAAATGACTTTTGCAAAGTGAATTTATTTTCCAATTCCTATACTCATTCACTAAGTTAGTGTATTTGAAGAAGATTTATTTTTAGAAAAGTGCTTTTGGATGTCCTGATCCAAAGAAGGTTTGCGGTACTTGTAAAAATGAAAATTGTCAATTTTGTTCATCGAATACTGGTTATACCTGGAATATGATACATAAAAAAATTAGTTTATATTCGTTACATAAGTTCTCAGTTTATAGTATTATTTAATAAATTATTTAAACAAATTAAAATGAATATAAAAATGAACTTCAAATTTTTATTTTTTGACAATTTAAGGTGGTTTGGTCCCCTTAAATTAACTCGATCCTTTTCTTCAATTCGTTGCATACCATCATTTAAATTTTCCGAGTGTTTATGTTGTAAAATATTTTGTACACTTTTGTCATTTTCATATTTTGTTTTAATAAAATTATTGTATCCTTGAAATGTAAATATCGTTGAAGCACGTTTCAATATCGATCCAATTTATCACGCTCATTTTCGCAATCTGATGAATTTAATATACTACTCATTTCTATTTCCAATCTACTCTGAAGCCGTTCAATATTCTCGTGTAGAACAAGTACAATCTTTCAAGCATGTTCTATTTTTTATTTGCTAATTATACTAGCCTGAAGTGTCCCGATGATAGGAGCTAGTAATGCAGGTAAAAGTCCACCACGTTGTAAAATAACTTTTTCTGTTTCGATTGAATCACTGAGGGTACCGCTAGTTTCCGCAACTTATTTAGATGTCTTCTCAAATGCGACCTTTGAATCATTTGCAATGGGATATTATCAAATATCATGCACTAGTTTTGAATCAGCGGTTTCCAATAGTGCACTCCTTTGCTTATTATTTATATGAAACAGCGTCTTCAAGATGATGCGTCTTTACGATTAAACGAATATTTCCGAGTGGACTGAGCCATCAAAGAGACGCAACTGGAACAAGAGTCGATGTGTCGCCACCTTATTCAATTTTATTGCGCTTTACGTATACGTAGTTTTTTTCATCATCAGGAAATATACATATGCGATATCAACAGTTGTCTGGTGTAGACTAATTTCAATCCAGCAGAAGGTAACCTTATTAAGGCTTCGATGTAGTATCCTTCACGATTTTACAAGAGGCCTACTGAGCTGTAAGCCTCTTGTAAAAATCGTGAGTTCTCCGGTAAAAGTTGACGAGTTAGGTGTTGTATCTAAGATGTTCTTTACCCTGGTGGAAAACGTTCTATATAATAATTATTACTGAGAGAGAATGACGGTGGACGACACCTTGGATAAAATATCTACGATACTACCATAGAATGAAGATTCCCGCATCAAGTCATCAATAATTACAAGCTTAGGTCTAGAATCGTTGGATCAATCACTAGTTTGTGGTAGACCCTCACGAAATTCTACTTTCTTGTTACTAAAATCTTCATAACCTGGTTGCCATTCGACGTAGTAGATTATTATGCGTTCTATTTTGGTATCGCAAAAGCGATCTAGATCTTCTAAAATTTTTTTTACAAAGACTGTTTTACCATACCCTGTAGGGCCACACAACATGGATGTGAATGGGTATTTCCACCGTATATCCATAACTGTTACTAAACCTCAGCAAATTTTTCGAACAGTAAGAGAACTTAGAGTATATATTTTCTTAAACATTTATATAATTAGCCAATCCGATGAAAGACAGATAACATTTTAGAAATTTATTTTCAGGCATTGAATGTCATCTATGTTTCAGAAATGAAATTAATACCTTCTATGTTTCAGAAATAGAATTAATGCAATCCATGAAAAGTGATGAGCTTTGTTGTGAGCATTTAATCCGCTATTATGATTGACCGTCACGTCATTATAACGTATTATATGAACCTGATTGGTTGCAGCGCAGGTTTGTCTTTCGTATTAAGACGTGACACCCTAAACTTTAATTATTACATTCTTCTACACTAGACCAGCATTGTGCGTAGACAACGAAGTTCAACCGCGCGCATTATTCCTAGTAAAAATAAAGTAATATCGGGAGAAATCATGGGTTGGGAAAGGTTAGTGAATAATCTATAAAATCTAATAATTAAAAATACGTTTATTCAATAATCCTGCATATTTAAGGTTTTAATTTAAGTAGAGCATACTCATTAAGACGGGTGAGCACTTTTGAACATCGCGCGCTGTCAGTGCGTCATTTTGCCGTTGCACCGTTGACGTTTGGACCTCCATATACGAGCGCTCCGCTCGATCGCTCTCTCCTGGTTGGACTTCCGAGTTACGCGCACGTCTCAAGGATCATCCCGGATCATCATCCTTCCTTCAGCACTTTATAGACGTTCATCGCCGCTTTGCTATTGCGTGGGTGTTAATGTATGTGTATAAGTATGTTTAGAGAAGAAACTTGTGAGGGACAGCTTCCACGGCTGTTTGGTCGACGTGCTGTTTGGTCTGGTTATTGTCCGGGTGTCAAGCGTCTCGCTCTCGAGACATCAAGACGCACTTAACGCGGGCAGAGACCATCTCCTACGCGTTCCCTTCCCAGCTCAACCAACGACCTGGTGCAATGCCGTAGATATCAGTTCACGGCAACTGTTGTGATTGTAAGGTAAGAGAGCTCTCGAAGTAGGGATAGCTGAAGGATCCTTCAGACCGCGGTACGCGATTTGTAGTGCCTATTTATCGCAATTCGTTTGTATTTATTAGAAAAATAAATGTAACTCGTGCTGGGACTTTTCCCTCTATGCTGCGAGGCTTTTTATGTCTCAGCAAGCGATAGTTTCTCCCGCGAAAAATTGTCTTATTTTTTAGTTTAAGAAATACCCTTCACTCGCTCACGCTAACTCTTGTGTTAATTCCTCTGGATTTTAACTACTTAGTAGATATTGTTCACGGCATTTCGAAATTTTTTCTAATTTGTTTATACTATTTTACTAATTTATTTATATTTATAAGTACATGAGCTATAATATCGCTAGCTCGCACTATTCTTAAACTAAACCATTCTCGATCACAACCTATCTGGTCCCACTCCCCTCGATGTGCTGTTATTGCTAGCATACAACCGTGTACACATCACGGAATGATTACTTTTTTTTAAAAATGCACTCGTTTCATCACATTTGATATACTTTTAACATTATTTTACGCAGTACTAATTTCGATACAGCTATTACGGCACAGTGGCGTGATTATGTTTTTTTGTAAAATTTAAGCTTATTTGAGAGTTAATTTGAGAGCTAGTTTTAAGTTAAGCTAAGGGTAATTACATTTTTCGAGAAGTTAGTAAGGGCCGTGTGTTAGTGATGTGGTTGCAACTTGCAAATTTTATATCAATGGTATAGTGTCTGCGCTTCAGCAATGTCAAGTCATGTATACTATTCGCAGATGACTAACAACTTTACTACCATTGCCATATCACTCAGTTTAACTAAGCAACTGCCCTGTTAAACTCTGAAGCTGAACGAATTGTATGACGGTTCAATGAAAATGGTCTTGTGCTAAACGTTCTAAAACTAAGGCAATTATACTGGGTACCGTTCAACATCAGATTCATATAGACGCAACTATGATACACCCAATCTAAGTTGGTATACAAGTTATTCAGTTTCAGGATTCGATCAAGCATTTGTGTGCAGTCATTCATAGGACTTTAACTTACATATCCCAAGTTGTAGCGCATGCGCATTATTCTTTGTATCGCTTTAGATTTAGGGGATAGTGTTTGTCATGCTCCTGGAAGTCCCAACCTGTCCAGGCTCTAGTTATAGCATACGTAGACTATGCGTCCTTGGTATATATGGATCTCCCAGACTATCTTCTTGTTAAATAGCAAAGGCTGTGCAACACTGCAGTACATTATATATTTTATTTAGGTAATGAAGCTGAACTTGAGTCTTATTATAAGAAGCTTGGCTGGCTCTCACTTATGAACCGTAGAAAATATTTTATTGGAGTTATTTCCTAGACCTGACTCTGATCTCCGGCCATCTACCCACAACGCAACTTCAGAATTTCACATTCCTAGAACGGATGTAGAGATGTACCGCAATTCATTTACTGTTATGGGGATGCGTTATTGCAATTCATTACCCGTAAAAATCAGACTAAGCTCATCCCTTTCTTTATTTAAGGCCAACGTATTTGAATACTTGATGAAATTACCTCAGGACTACGTATAAAATTTAAGATTAAATCTAGATCCAAAAACTATAACTAGTCGTGCATAACCCGTTAAGATACGTAAATTTAAAGTAGTATGTGGCTATCAATTTACCCCACATAGCGTTTTAGAAATTATTTTTTTTTATTTCAATTATTATTTTATTTTGTTATTATTGCTATTTTTACTTTGCGACCTATCCTAAGCAGTATGTGTGAGAGCACAGTATTTGAGTAGAGGCTACGCAATTGCTTCATTCTCTTATGCCTATGTATCTTTGCCAATGTATGATTTGTTTACTGTTTGCTGCTATTTATAAAAATTTAAGCCTAGGCATAATAAATCTGCTATCAATCTCTTTCTCTCTCTTCCTCTCTCTCTCTCTCTCTCTCTGTCTCTCTCTGTCTCTCTCTCTCTCTCTGTCTCTCTCTCTCTCTCTTGAAAAGTATAACCACGGGATACTCGTCGATGAATTTTTTGTTTAAAAAAATTATAGACCCAACATTTGTCGTCAAGAACCTATCGTTGCAATTTAAACATCAATATCGAGGTTAATGAGCTCCTCGCTATGACGTATCCAAGCAGGCCTCTTGAAAGGGGGTTTGTTTGGGTGCACCAAAGCAAAGAGTGAACTACTTAGAGACCCGGGATAAGTAAGAGCATTAATACATACTACTATTAGGTATGAACCACTGCCTAACAACTGGAAGCCAAACGTGATCTTTTCCTGGCTCCGGTTGCTATGTAATACCCTCGATTTGTTGTGCTTACGTTAGTAACACCATTTTCTATTACTTTTAATAATTACCCGCCGTTCTTTGACTACTAGCCCTAGGTGTTAATGCATTTTCTACTATTGATAATTTACTGACTATTGATTCTTACATACCATCTCAATACGAAGTAACCATTGTATTAATTCGCAATAAATGATTCATAATAAAATCAACTGAATAATATAAATTAATTTATTTTTACTTTTGCTTAACTTCGAAGTAATATTTGTTTCCACGTTGTATTTTTCAGTGACATAGCTGTATCTGCAAGTGTACGGGAATGGCTACGATCTCCAACTTTCGACGCTTTACAATGGGAAGATGAAGAGTTGCTTCTTATGTTACAAACAATGTTTATTGAACTAGACCTTCCGTTAAAATTTAATATACCTCTGTCAACATTACGAAATTTTATCTATGAGGTCTACAATAATTACAATGAGGTTCCTTTCCATAACTTTAGGCACTGTTTCTGCGTAGCACAAATGGTAAGTTTTAGAATTTGATTATGAAAATTTTTACTTACAGATTTCATATAAGGAGATAAAACATCTATATAAATACAAAAATTGAACTTAAAAAAATTAGTTTTACTGATCACGAAAAAACTTTAATATATTGAAATAATGACTAAAATTGTTCGTAGGAGTATATAATAAGATAAAGTTCGTAGCGGTGTATACTACGGACTTAATAAACAATTAAAAATTAAGTTTGTAACGGCAAGATTACTGTTCCCGTAGCAATCGGTCGTGTACACGTGTGACTCATACAGTTACGTTTATTATCTCGTCGAAGTCTCCACGTGATTAACACAGCTAGGCCGGCTCATGATGTCCGTGTGTATACACGGAACGAAGGCGGCAGGGAACGGGGTTACTAATAATAGAATACGCGTGAATTACGAGAACTGAAGGAAAAATATATTATCATAAGGAATACGTACAGCGCTCGTACGAACGAGTGAATGTGCTCCACCGCACACTGCGTGAGTGAGAAAGAGAGAGAGAGAGAGAGAGAGAGTGAGAGAGAGAGGAGAGAGATAGATAGATAGATTGACCTTTATTTTCGTGATATAGCAAAAATTAAATATACATAAAAAACTTAAATACAGTGTTTCAGTTCCCTGATACATAAACAAATATAAATTAAAATAGATAAATATATACGAATACTGCGAAATAATAAATACCATGCAAATAATAATAGTAAAATGAAATTCTTTGGTCAGGTCTTTGAAGAAAATATCACAGCATAGTTCAGTACAAGAAATTATCATCACACAATTTATCACAGACTGATTTTCTAAATATAGATATGTCGTAGAACATAATGTTCAGTCAGATTATATTACTATTTTAAAATACATACAACTTACAATTTACACCACACTTATACATACAGATACTCGAGCTCGAACGGTAACTTACTCGAGTATTTGCTCGTCATAATACTATAATGCTACACTAGTAGTCGAGGTTTACTAGGAAGCGTCTCAAGGATACTTTGAACGAGGCAAGGGTAGGTGCGTTCCGGAGGGTAGGTGGAAGGGAATTCCAGAAACGAGCCCCGTGAACCTGAAAAGCCTTAGCCCTAGCCTCGGTGCTCACTCCTGGAATGTGTAATTCTGGTAGAACTAACCTACTAGAAGGCCTGGGCACATGTTTTTTGAACATGGAGAAAAGGTACTCAGGCTCATGCAACCTGGTAACCTTGTAAAGTAAGATGCCTTCAAAATAGAGGCGGCGCGAATCAGTAAGCATCCAGCCCAAGCGTCTCCTGTAGGGGGAAATGGACATCCCTCCTTACTCCAAAAACATATCTTACACAGGAGTTGCTTAATCTTTATATACGTCGTCTTAGTTCGTCCGACGCGACAAGGTAAACCACAGTACAGTAGTCCAGGTGTGGTTGGACTAGTAACTCGACTAGTCTTCTACGCAAGGTCTCAGTGGTACTATCCCTGATGAGAGAGAGAGAGAGAGAGAGAGAGAGAGATAGAGAGAGATAGAGAGAGAGAGAGAGAGAGAGAGAGAGAGAGAGAGGAGATGGGGCTTGATCGCCCGAGTACCAAGAGTGAGTGAGCGTTAATACTTACAAGCGCACGTCGGTGCCGGGGGGTCGCAGAACTGCTCTGGATCACGGCAGTCATCCAGACTCGCAATCGGATCAGCTAATATAGCGTGGTGCCGGTCGTGATCGGACGAAGGTAGCATCTCTCGGTCGTCGCACGGGATTCAGGTGGTGCACGAGTACAGGCGTAAAAGAAGCACGGGCGCGGGGGACGTGTGCGTAAGCCGGGCGCTACCGCAATACTGAAAGCTATACCGCGCGCGATATAGAAGGACGCTCCGGCCCTTGACACGGCGTTTTTATATTTTGGCAGCGCGTGATTGATGGGCCGGGAACGTCGCATACAAAGGAACGCGCGCTCTCTCTCTCTTAATATCGGTCTACTATTAGGCGCTCTCTCACTCTCTCTGTCTCTATCGTATACTAGTGTCCGCTGGTGGTTCCTAGAACACAAATATGTATTAGTACATGGTACATTGCATACGCCCGGGGAGGCGATAACGTGCATGTACTATGCAACCGTTATAAATTATATTCTTGCATTTTTTAACACTTCGTGCTGTGATTCGAAAAGTATTGGTAATAATAAAAAAAATTTGAGACAAATGTTATTATTTTATAAGTTATTTCTTATCAAATTTGATTTAAAAAAATTCAGCAATGGCAGGTATCCATCTGCTTTACAAGATCGGATTATAAGTAAATAAAGGTACCGCTGTACCCTAAGGAAATGATCACTAAATCTTTGAAAAACGCTATAGTTGCTGCAAGGTTTATATTACCGGGAAAGGTGCTACTAGCTCGCTGTTCTCCGAACATATGCATGATTCTCTGCAACATCGAATGGCTAAATTTTTTTTGTTCAAACTATCCTAAAACTCTTCTTCTTGAAGCAATACAACTGCCAAAATTTTTTTAGAATTTTTCCATCAAGGTCCTTCCAACTGTAAAGGGACAAAATTGGTGACATCAGGTATTTTTGCTTTTTTTGACGATATTCAAAAATGTTTAGCTCCGCAGGAAAGCGGTATTTAACGAAAATAATTACAAAAAAAATACTTTCAAAATGATATATATGGGTAGTTCTCTGTGAAATTGGGAGGTCGAAATTTAATTTTGCTTCTAATCATATTAAATCTCTTCTACTTGATGAAATACACCTACCTCAATTTTTTCTTTCGCATCGAATATCTCTGAGTTACAGGGGGTCGAAATTGGTAAAATTTCGCAGTTTTTGCTGATTTTCAAAAATTCATAGCTTCTCAGGGAAGCATTTTTCCAAGCAGGAACATGTAACACTTTTTTTAGCAAATTATATCTAGTTTAAAAAAATACTTTAATAGACACTCACACACGCACACGCACACGCACACGCACACGTATACGCACACACACACACACACTCACATCTTCCTATATTATATAGTTCTTTCCAGATGGGGTGAAATTCAGGGCCCCACACGGGGCGCCGCATGGGGTCCCTCATTAGTCTCATACGGGGCCCTGCAATGTGGGTTTTTTTTTGGCCACGCATGAGGCCCTGCATTGGCTATATTATATACTTGTTTTGAGCCGCGCTGGAATTTACCCCTCCCCCATTTATTAGTATTCATTATGAATAGGATATTTATGTATAATTATTTATGTATAATTTTATTTTTTTTATCATGTTTCCTATTCTGCTTGTTGATACCCTTGATCATACATTATAAATAATTATAAATATAATTTTGTTGTATTTTAAACAAAGTAATAGATGAATATAGGAGGACATTGTTGGAGATGAAAGGTGGAGGCTCAAAGCCATATGTGAAGGTGATAGATAGAGGGCTACATAGAGGTTACAACATAAGAAGGAAATAGTTGAAAGTGAAGAGATGTTATTGAAGGATGTATGTGCAAGTTGATGGGATCATGATTGGAGGCAACAGGTGGAGGATGTAGGCGATAGGAGAAGGCTAGAAATGATAGTTGGAGAGTGAAGCCGATAGATGGAGGCTGGATGCTATAGGGAGATTGGAGGATACAATTAAAAGCGATTTGTGAAGGCTGTGCATTATTGGAAGCGACAGATCATGGGTGGCGATGATAGGTCGAGGTTGTACGTGGAGGTTGAAGGTCATAGGTACTGGGTAAAGGACACGAATGCAAGCAATAGTTGGAGGGTGAAAGTGTTAAGTACACAGTCGAGGGATAGGAGGAAGGTAAAATCGTCAGAATTAGAAATAATAGTTTAGAGTGTTGCCTAGAGGTAGAGGTTATAGGTGTAAGTGAAGAGGTTATGATTGGAAGTGATAGGTGGAAACTGGAGATCATTTGTGAAGGTGATAGGTAAAACGTGATAATCATAGGAGGAGGTTGAAGGTAACAAGTAGATGCAAGAGGTGAAGGTGGGAGGTTCTAAGGGCACTTATCTCTCTTATGACTGAAGGGATATAAGGAGCATAAAAATATTATGATTGGAAATGATTACTTGAGGGTGTTGACAATATGCGGAGATAAGAGCTGGAGGTTGAAGGGATAGTGATTGAAGACGATAAGTAAAGAGTGAAGGCATCATGAGTGGAGGCGATAGATAGACAGTGAAGGGATTATGATTTGTGGAGGTAGGTGGTGGATCTGAGCGATAGGAGAAGGGTGGAAACGATAAGTAAAGGGTGGAGACGATAGAGGGAGGCTGAGGGATGTGATTGAAGATGATAGGTCAAGGGTGAGGGGCGGATCATGACTTAATATAATAGGTGGAAGTTTGAGGTTGTAGCTGGAGATGATAGGTGGAAGCTCAAAGTCATAGGTAAAGGTGATAGGCAGAGGGTTACAGATGAATTACATAGGTTTACATAGGATTAAAAGGTTACATAGGGTTATAAATAGAGGTAATAGGTTGAAGTGAAACGATTGTGATTGGAAGTGATAGGTGGATTCTCTAGATAATTTGTGAAGGTGTTGGGTAAAACGTAAAAATCGTAGGTGGAGGTTAAAAATAATAAGTTATATAAGAGGTGAAGAGAGCGAGGTTCTAGGGGCAAGATAAATGGATAGAAGAGGTATAAAAATATTATGATTGGAAATGATTACTTGAGGTTGTTGATAATATGCGAAGATAAAAGCTGGATATTGAAGGGATTATGATTTATGGCGATAAGTGAAGGGTAAAAGGATCGTGGTTGGAGGCGGTAGGTGGAGGACGGAAACGATAGGCAAAGGGTGGAGATGATCGACGGAGCCTGAGGTATGCGATTGGAGGTGATAGGTCGAGGGTATACGTGATAGGCGGATCATGACTTTATGCAATTGGTGGATGTTGGAGGAATATATAGGAATTACGACATAGCTGGAGCGTAAAGGTCATGATTGAACATATAGGAGGAGCATGAGTTGAAATGATAAGTTGAAGGTCTGCGAAAAATTAAAAATTGAAGCTATGGGGGTTGGCGAGCGGAGCGAGCAGGGGGTACCCCCTAGTATATATATATATATGAGTAATTCCACCTCTGGGGCGCTGAAAGTAGGAAGAATTTTTGTGAGGGCAAGCTTACCAGACCTATTTTTGCTGATTTCTCGGACCCCTCTGAAGAAGAAACTATGCAAGTTATTTGATTTTCGGTTACCTCTCCTCCTTTCCTTCGTTTTTTTAGTGAAAATTCTAAATTATTATAGTGAGCTATATATGTGCTGTCAAAGACCCGGTCTTCTTTCAAGAATATATGGGTGGTTATCTGACAAATCGAGCGGTCGATTTTTTGACCCTATCGAAAAAAATTTTTTAAAATGTTCCTAAGAGACATGAGTATCCCTGAATTTTTTCAGATTTTTTGCATCAAATATCTTCGAGTTACAGAGCGTCAAAGTTGGTGAAATCATGTTTTTTTGCTTTTTCTGGCTACTTTCATTAATTTATAGAGCCTCAGGGAAGCATTTTTCACTATAGAGATGTATAACATTTTATTCTGCAAATTTTCTAAACTATTAAAAAAAATCGTTCTGATGTCGTATATATATGTTTTAAAAAAGTTATAAGTCATTTAAGCTTTAAAATCAAGTTTTAGGAAAGTTCGATCCTCCGGATCATAACCAAAAATTCATGAAGATACCTTATTTAAATACAAAAAAGTCTGCGAAAGACCCAGAATGTCAGAGGCCTTGGTTTCTCTGTAAAAAATCATTATATCCGTTCATATATGAAAAAAATTTAGTTTTTTTGCTATATCGAAGAATTTAACCAATTTTATCAATTACGTAAATTTTTTTATAGTAATTTCAATCATTAAAAAAATGATAAGGTTAGTGAAATGCTTCGATATAGCAATAAAACTAAATTTTTTTCATATATGAACGGATATAATGGTTTTTTACAGAGAAACCAAGGCCTCTGACATTCTGGGTCTTTCGCAGACTTTTTTGAATTGAAATAAGGTATCTTCATGATTTAACGACGAAATTCGTATGTGCAGATTCGTCGTTAAGCTCTTTAACTCAGACATCAAGTCTCAGTTCTCTAGGCGTTTTCATAAAAAATATTTCCTTACCGGAAGACACAAACTTTTTCCCGTTGCTGTATGTTTATCTATTACAACATTTTTTCCACATCTAATGAATGTTTTTGGGCTTTTCTCGCCTACTCTGTTTTGTACGCTAGATCCTATAGAATATTCTTATCTACTTTATTTACCGTCAATCTTTCCTAAAATTTTTTTAATTTGGTCTAAAATTTAAATTTACTACATTTATGCATTTATTAGAGAGAGATGGAGAGATAGTTCCTTCTGCTAGAGCTTAATTTGCTCTCTCTTAAAAAGTGCTTTTTAAAATTTGTTTTTAAATAAAACTATATAAAAACCAATCATGAGTATGGATGTATTGATTAGAATTAATTGTTTATTGACTTTTATGTAAGTCAAATATCTCTGAAACTATTATATATTGAGTATATGACACCCGGGTGCGCTTTTCAAAGTATAAAATCTTGTTTAGTTTATTTTCATTATTATAAATGTTAAGACTGATTATATTGCGATACTCTATAGCATTTTTATAATATAGTACAACAAAATTTTGATGGATTATGCTAATATGTCACTGTTTTACCTAAATTTTTTGATGCGTGAAACAAGTCCTTTTGAATAAACTTGTGTTTTTTAATAAATAAGCTGTTATATTTATTTCTCACAGATAAACCAAGGCCTCTGACATTCTGGAACTTTCACAAGTTCTTTTATAGTGAGTTAAACTATCTTTTCAAATTTTTGTGGCTTCGACATTGATTATCGATCAAGCTGAAAACTTGATTTTAAGGCTTAAAAGGTTTATACGTAGAAGTAAACATATTTATATTTGACTTTGCTAATATTTTCCCCTTAAACTAGAGCAAATTTGCTAAAAAAAATGTTCTATGTGTTTATCGTTAAAAATGTTTACCTGAGAAGCTACAAATTAACGAAAATAGGCAAAAAATGCAAAAATTGCTTACTATGCCAACTTTGAGCCTCTGTAACTTAAATGAAAATGATGGAAAAAATTTGAAACAATTCAGGGGCACTCATAGACTAGTAAAGAATATTTTAAAAATATTTTTGGCGAAAGTCAAAAAATGGCGTGCTCGATTTTTTGACCCCATTGAAAAAATTTTTTAAAATATTCCTAAGAGACATATGAGTATCCCTGAATTTTTTCAGATTTTTTGCATCAAGTATCTTCGAGTTACAGAGGGTCAAAGTTGATGAAATCATGTTTTTTTGCTTTTTCTGGCTACTTTCATTAATTTGTAGATCCTCAGGGAAGCATTTTTCACTATAGAGATATATAACATTTTTTTCTGCAAATTCTAGAGTAATAATAATTTATTTGCAAAGAGCTTTTTCTTTGTTTAGTTGTCGATTTTAGGTATGCGGGTGGAAAACAGAAAGATAGGATCATTATATTGACTGTATGGAGTGGAATTTTGCATGCTTTCTAAGAAATTAAAGTGTATTTAATAATGGCAATTATTGCAAATAACTGTAATCATTAGTTTAATATGAGTATGAATTGGTAATGATAATTTTTATTTTATTTTCAGCTTCTAAAATACTATTATCAACCATCATGATGTACGCGCACCATCAAATATACATTATTCCATGTATATTTGAATACACAAACCAAATCAAGTTATGTCAAATAGTTTCTGTAAGTATCACTGAGTTTATTCATATGATTTATATCATAAACTTCAAATGTCTTTTACTCAGTATAGTTTTTTCATGATATTTTTCCTCTTGCGGCAGGTTTTCTCAGCAACGAGTGGATCAATTGGACTGGAATTTTAAAGAAACCTTCGGAATAGGTTTCCGAAGGTCATGATTTTTGGTAAGTAAACACCTTTAATTGTTTTCAAGGATTATACTCACTTAATGCATGTGTGTAATGCATAAAAGTGATGTATAATACTTATATATTAAGAGTGCTCCACCTTTTTGTAGTAAGTCCGACAAATTTAGCAGCGCCCCCACACTACACCTCAATCTTTTTGTGTTATTTTAACAAAGTTAATAAAAGAAAAATGAGTTTAACTGAGTTTCGCCACCTGTAGTAGGTATCTAAGAATGTGGTAAAATTATTTTTATGGCATAAAAGTCAAAATTAAAATTTTATTTCGTCGGATAAATTTGTATGACTTGCGGAGACTTTGGGAATCGCATTTTGATTTTGTCCGACGAAATACGTCGTTATTATTACATTTTATTAAATACAATTTTTTTTAAAACGTTCTTTGATATCTGAGGCAAGTGGCGAAACTCGATTTGTTGAGTTAAAGTTAATCAATTAATTACAATAAACAAAAAACGTTTTTTGAGGTAGGTGGCGTGATGATCGCGCGGTGGAGCACTCTTAAAGGGAAAGTATAGTTTTTAGAGCACATATACATGTTAATTTTTTACAGCACTAAGATTTTTCTTTTTTTTCAGGTTTTAACCCTGTTATAATTCCTTAATTTTGCAGAGATAATCAAGACTAACTGAAATTTTTCTTTAAAAAATCAGTTTTGGGGTTTTCAACATATTGAATCATTCTGAACGTAGAATTATTATAGTCAAAAATTGTATTTTTAAAATATCTACAGCTTTTATATTGAACATTTTTATGTACAACGTAAACCCAAAAAGTTTTATTACATAAAACGAATTATTTTAATGTGAAAATTCGATCTTAGCTTGTTAATTTGAATTCTAAGCATTTTTGAGTGTTCATGTAAATAGGAAAAAGTTGTATTTTGTTGAGATGTACAACATTAGCTTAGAATTTGAGTTATAACCAAAAAACCGTTTTTCGAAAATCCAAAAAATGCCCGCATATTTTTTGTATGTACGGAATCAAGTCCAATTTTACACTGTCACGATATTAACATAAGGAGAGTTTGTGAAAAAAAATTTGGCTCAATTGGAGTTCATTTCGCAGAGATAA
Source organism: Philotrypesis tridentata (assembly GCA_018906965.1). Classification (NCBI taxonomy): domain Eukaryota; kingdom Metazoa; phylum Arthropoda; class Insecta; order Hymenoptera; family Pteromalidae; genus Philotrypesis; species Philotrypesis tridentata. The sequence goes on along the minus strand of JACCIB010000753.1, from coordinate 24,431 downwards.
TCGAGACCAACTGAAATTTTTCTTCAAAAAAATCAGTTTTCGGGTTTTACAACATTTTGAATCATTCTGAATGTATAATTATTCTAGTCAAAAATTGTATTTTTAAAATATCTACAACTTTTATGTTGAACGTTTTTATGTGCAACGTAAGCCTAAAAAGTTTTAGTATGCTAAACGAATTATTTTAATGTGAAAATTCGATTTTAGCTTGTGAACTTGAATTCTAATCATTTTCGAGGGTTCATGTTAATAGGAAAAAGTTGTATTTTTTTGAGACGTACAACATTTCCATTTAACTTTTTTGTGTAAAATGCTTAGAATTTGAGTTATAACCAAAAAACCGTTTTTCGAAAATCTAAAAAGTGTCCGCATATTTTTTGTATGAATGGAATCAAGTCCAATTTTATACTCTCACTTTCTTAATATAAGCAGAACTTACAAAAAAAATTTGGATCGATTGGGACTTACCTGACTGAGATAAACTTATTACAACATATTTAATTAAAAATACATGTAAAAATAAGCATAAAGAGCTCTCGTTTGAAAAATTGGCCGGTAATCGCGAAAGTAAAAAAAAACGTTTTTTTGTACATGGAAGAGTTGTATTCTCATAAATTTTCAGCCCGATTGGTCGAAAATTGGCTGAGTTACCGCAGATTACAATTTTTGCGATGATAAAACTATAAGGCATTCCCGCCTTGCGGTCGTGCCTAAAAACTAATTAATCTTCACATAATTACGAAGAGTTACCAATTTTTAAAAATTTATTCAACAACAGGAATGATCCTCAATATCTTGTATCCTAATAAGTTTCATAAGTTGCGCAAACATACAGTTCAATGCATGTGAAAAATATACTATTTTTCAAAATTTCAAGTGCATCGAAGCACTTTTGTAATCGTTGGAGAACCGAAAAATATGTTTTTCAATTTTCTAAATAACCATTCTGGGAAATAGCGTAAAATCTTCCAACAATAAGTCTAAACATTGTACATTAACAACATTGTTTTCAAAATAAGTGGTTGATTATTTTCCAAATTAGAAGAGCTTTTGCGAAAAACACGTTTTCATTAATAACTCAAAATCTATAGTAATTATCTGAAAATTTTTCTGATTAAAACCTAAAATCGACTACGGTTCAAAAAAGGATCAGTAAAATGGAAAATGCTTTCTTTTGCCGCTATCGGACAAGCAAGACAAATGAAAGACTCCTCGTTGTAATGTAATCCAATAACCACAAGCTGAGATTTAGCTGTGTACATACGTTCATACATACGTACATCCAGACGGACATTTTCTAAAAACGCTCGATTTCACTTCCAAACTTAGAACCTTATTTTAATTGTTTTTAAGCAAACTTGTAAAAATCACTATCACAAAGCTTCCTCTTGTTATAGTGATTTTTAGCTATTAAACGTTAAAATCGAAGCACTGGGTCGACAGTAACAAGGATTTGAAGCAAGGGAAAAATGTCTGGTTTTTCGAAAAATCGAGTTGTTTCATCAAAGTCAAACCAAACCACTTTATTCAAACTGTTATAAATTTTGATCCAGTGATTCGATTTTGACGTTTAGCAGGCTCCTTTCCTCCGCTTTTTTGTTGATACAAATATTTTTTGTAGTGAGCTATATATATGCTTCTAAAGCGGGTTGGTGCTTTGAAAGCGTATAAATAGCTCACTATATACCAAATTTAAATTTAGACTAAAAATAAAAGAATAGAGGAAACATTGGATAAAAATTTATGACAATTTGAAAAAAGTGGTTTGGTTTGACTTTCACGAAATAGACATTTTTCCCTTGTTTCAATCCTTATTACTTTCGATCCAGTGCTTCAATTTTAATGTTTAATAGCCTAAATTAGAGCTCTTTTCCTCTACTTTTTGGTTTTTAAGCTTAAATTTACATTTTTGTTCATTGATCTATATATATGCTTGAAAGCAGATCGGTTTTCTGAAAGCACATACATAGATCACTAAATTAATTTATACTTGTCAGTAAAAAAGTAGAGGAAAAGAGCTTTAATTTAAGCTATTAGAATTTAAAATCGAGTGACTTGATCAAATGTAACGAGGATTTGAAAAATAAGTGAAAATCTCACGAGCCCTATAAGTAATTAGCTATATTCAAACGTGCCTAGCTCGTGACCCGTGCATCCGATTTCAAAAACTTTAGGCTGAATTTAAATCACTTGAGCTGCACTTTCTTTATATTGAAACGGGCAAACTAGACGCGAGCCGATCGAACACTCTGCGAATAGGCATCCCGGCGACCAACCTCCGAGCGCCAGAGTACCGAGAGTGTACCGAGAGAGGGACACGCGAAAACAGCATACGCAACACAGAAACAGAGCAAGAAACGGTAAGAGGCGAGCCAGCAACCAGATTCGGGCTATATCCCCGCAATAGCGCTCTAGGCTTCTTGGTCGAACGCAGTCTATTTCCCTCGGGCGGCATCCACGCACTATCCTCCCCCCCTCGGCTCTACATCTTGTAACTGCTGAATTTAAATAAATCTATTAAATCCAAATGGAATTCTTCTTACTCAAATCCTCCTCCCTTGGGGGTTGGTACGCTGATCAGAGCTGTATCCCCTAATCACGTAACCATCCTCTTGCTCATTGGAAGGTGGGATAGTTCGTACCCCCACCACTGCTTTGAGGCTGCGTGGCTGTGTGAATCCCAACATAGTGTCGCGGGTACTCTAAGTGCCCAAGCGCACACATAAGCACCTCTGCCTTGCCAGTGCCCACCCCCAGGCCTAGCAAGAGTCAGAACCCCTGGCAACTCCACCCTTGTTGATAATGGTGGATGCTTGACCAACCAGGGTTTCTACCTCTCCAACTTCCTCGAACGACCTCTCCTGAGTCTCGAACAATGGCTTAAAAATGACGAATAAGTTGAGCCGTTTCAATATATATAACAAATGAATCGCCAGTTCTCATAGGATTCACAGTACACAAATAATACACTCAACAGTAAAAATGCTTCCAGCCCCTTAGAAAGTTTGTGGTATTCCATACATACGTACATACTGTGACGTTTGTAAATTGTTTCTTCGAGGGTGACGATCTCCAAAACGTAAATTCACCATGTTATCAGGCTGCCTAGCTATGAACCGTATTTGAGATATTGGATTGTTGGACGGCCGGTTCGTTATTGTCTTTGCCGACTGCTCGGCGATAGTCGAGGCTGCTCTCGAATCAGGTCGCGGATCGCGAAAAGAGGAATAAGGAATAATGTACGCAAAATAATGTACATTGATTTTATTTTAAAATCGACTGGCGCTTATTGAAGGAATAAAACACTTGGGGAACACACGAGTGAAATCGCTGGTCGTGTACTGACCGGCTGTATAGTCGCGATCACGCACTCACGAAAAAAATGTAACTGACTAACTGGCTGAATACGCACTGCTCTTCCTCTCGTTCTGAGTTATTTCGTGCCCTGTGAAAATACGCGGCGCAAACTTTCGCGACTCGACTGACTCTACACTAAAAAGAAAATTGTGGAGAGGAAACGTGTATTTACGAAGGGAATTCTGGCTACTTCTTCTTCTCTCGTTGTCCATGGAAATTCTCGTGCTGCTTGTTGCGCCCGGCGACTTCGCGGCCGCGGCGTCTCGCGTTATGTCGCTCGCTTTAACACAATTTCGCATGTTATATCGCATGCTTGCTCGCTTGCGTCCTCTTAACAATTAGTTCGCTCTCGTGCGATATTTGAACTGACTCCTCTACGCTGTCTGGCTATTACACGCGTATATTCTATATCTTGCTGCGCTTGCACATTTTTTACATTTTTTCATGTTTTTACATTCCGCAATTTCGCTTCGCATGCTGTGGATGGAACTGCAGCCCTCCACCTATTGCCAATAGCTCTCGAGGCTCGTCGCGTGCCTCCACTCTTATGTTCTCACCCGCTTTCTTTTTCTCTCTCTCACTCGCTCTTGTGGTTGTTCGGTAGTAATGCTCGTACCTGTAAACACCACCGGGTATAAGTTTTTGTACATTTTCACTACGCGGCTCCGATGGTGTCCAGGCGAGCTTGTGCTGACGGTAGCCCGTCACAGTACATACATACATACGGGTTGTTCTCTGTCAAATCAAAGCTTCATTTTTTTTTGTTTCGATAACAATCGAAAAATGTTCTACAGATAGTAAAAGGATGTGTTGAATTTTTTCAGGTTTTTTTCAGCACACCTCTAAGAGCTACAGTGGGTCAATGTTGAAATTTTCAGCAATATTTTCACTTTTTACTAATTTAAAAAAATCTTAGATTATAAGCGAAGCATTTTTCGTCGAAAATGCATAAAGTACTTTTTCAAGGAAATTTTCTTTATTCAGCAGGAAAAATATTTTCAATATGATATATATACGTTTTAGCAGCTTTATACGCAATTTAGACATTTAAATTCGAAATTTTGAAGGTTTGACCCTTTGGATTGGGATAAAAAGATTTTCAACCTAAAACTAACGAAATAAGTCCCAGAATGCCAGATGAAGTTTAAGATCACTTAAGGGGTTATGCCTTGAATCTGAAAAAATTTAATTTTCAATTAATAGGCTAAAAAGAATTATCTATTAGTCATAGAATGTAGATATTAAAGTATAGATATTAAATGTAATTTTACATGTTTTTAAAAAATTATTCGGACCTGATCGAGAACATTGTTATTATTGCAAAATACGATCATACGATTCGGCGGTCGTTGAACTTAGCTGATTTGTCTCCGCTCGCCTGTTGTTGTTCCGAGCGGCCGTTGAACTTCCCTCGACTCTTTTCGCCTCGTCGGTCAATGTCCTCGGTGGTGATGGCAACAAAATTCAAAGAGTCACTAGAGCTCGGCTGGACGTCGCTGCTGAACTCTCATGCAATCTTCTTTCCGGCATTTTCGTGCCACGATAATTATTTTCATGTTTGTATGTGCATAATATATGCGTATATTAATAGTTAATAAGAGCGTCCTTTATTCAACACTCTCGGCCATCTCACAAACATCACAATTGGCAACGAGGATAAAAGAAGAAAAATCCGACGACGATAAACGAAAAAACCGACGAGTTTTGTGATTATACAAAACAGAAGCAACCACTATCCATCGCTAAAATCAGAACTAGCGACAAGAATGAAAGAAGAAAAATCTGACGAGGAAGTAACATTAACGATCTCATCGCGAAACATCACAGTTGAGCGAGGAAGATAAAAATAAAACCGACAAGGTTAGTAAAATCAACTCGACTAAAAGTGCAAATTTACAGTAAACGAAGCAATTGAAATTCAAACGGGATTCATCACGTGAGCAGTGGAACGGTAGCCATTTTGAATATGAGCCGGCAAATTTGACTCAACTCGCAGCAACATGACAACGACTAGGGCATATATCTTACAAAGAATGCATCCATCAAACGTGCAAATAAGTGCAAATATTTAAATGGATATAAAAAATGTTTCATTTGTAAAATTTATCAAAAAGTGAATTGATTGATATAGTGTTGCAATTGCCTACAAAAGAAACAGCCACATTATTAAACCTAGAACAATAACGTGCAACAGTGCGGAAGTTACGTGATTGTGATATCGAAAAATTATATTGAAAAGAAAAGAGTGAGAATATTCCAGAAATTGGTATTCAAGCGCGATAGCATATACCAGTAGGCGAAGGGAGTAGTGCGATCAAAACAATCACGAAGATCGAAGACGGGAACATGAGCGAAGACAGCGAGTTCGAAGAAGCTTTAGCCACATACGCACAATTAATAGATGAAGAAGACGAAATGGCAAATTCCAACGATCTTGAATTTAATAGAAACAAACACGACTGGGAAGAGTACATGGAGAGACTAGAATTGTACTTCCCAGCACACGACATCATAGAGGAGAAGAAACAAGTAGCAATTTCATTAATAAAGTACGGATTAGTAGTATACAAACTTATTCGCGAGTTATGTGCACCCGAAAAGCCAAAGGACAAGAAAATCGACGAATTGAACGAAATAATGAAAAACCCCTTGTGTCCTAAACAAGTGAGGCAATGGAGAGACATATATTTCGTCAAACTACGCAAAACAAAGGCGCATTGATTAAAAACTACGTAGCAAGATTGAAGGAGTTATCAATAAAGTGCATATTCGCAGATTTACAAGATGTAGTAAAGGATCAATTTATTTATGGAATTTCAAACGACGATACACGAGTGACTTTACTCAGCGAAAAGGACCTTACGTAAGAAAAAGCTATAGATATAGCTACAACAAGAGAAGCAGCTTTGATGAACGCAAACATAACCGAGCAGTACAGACAATACAACCTAGCAGTTCAACGCATGGATCATCAGAAGCACGGCAAGAGGAAGTAGCTCAGCGATGCCAGCTACAAGGACAACGGCAGACACGAACAATATCAAAATTAAAATGGAAATTGGTACGGGAAAATATATATCAGTAATCTCAGAACGCGACAAGAAAAATTTTTTTCCAAACGTGATACTTGAAGAAAGTGAATTACATTTGAAAAATATGGTAACGTACAATTAAATCCGATAGCGATTTTTAGAAACGTAAAAGTAAATTTTGTAAACAAACAGAGATTTCTTGATTTATACATAATAGCAGGACAAGGGCCGATACTGTTAGGTCGAGAATCATCAAAAGCATTTGGATTATGGCCGAAACACATTACACAAAATGCAAACAATCAAACGAGCGAGATTTTCGAAATTGAATGTAATAATATTAATGCAAACAAAATACCGAATTTTGAATCTAAACTTACAAATACAAATGATGTGCAAAAATCAAAAAACATCGAGCATCAAACAACAAACATAAACACGACAATTGGTAACACTGTGATGTAGCAATTCCGTGCCCGGTGGCTCTAGCAGCAGGAGTTCGTTCCTTACGGTTTTTTTGTAGCAGTATTGCCATATTGTGTTTCTTTTCAAAGTACAGAAGTGGAGGATTCTTTTTAGCGGAAGTCATATCGGAACGTATTTGATGAGAGTTTATCTTAAATATTATTGTTTCTTCGCGGTTTTCAGGAAATTGGCGGAATTCCCTTTGAGTTGGTTGTTTCCCAGTTTTAGATTCACCGTAGAGGTTGTTTCGCGGCCCCTTTATTTAACACGAGGCAGGTGTCCATTGGAGATAGTAATATGACTATAACTCAGTAATTTCGATTGCTAGAGCATTTATGTAAAACGATTTTATAATATACATTTTTTGAATAGTTTAATCTTAAGGGGATCAAGAACGTTTCAAAAATCTCGAAGCTATGTGTCGATAACTTAAAATTACAGTTTCCTCTGTAACTATAGTTCTTTTAAAGTTAGACGAATTTTGTAAACGTAATTATACATAAAAAAACAAAATTTATCTTCAAGTATGGATAAAAGTTTCAGAATATTAGTTTATTTTAATAATTAGCATAAACGAGTGGTGCCATCTTCTATCTTTCCTTAGTTGAAGGTTTTTTTTTGTATTCTCCTACTAGTCCGGGCTGATCAACGCACACCAACGGTAGCAATGCGTGGCAGGCCAACATGTGTTCACCACCTTCTGAGAATGTAGCAGATCTTACTATGTAGTGGCTACCTACGGATGTCCCCGACGATACGCGCGATGCTGAGAGTATGGGCAGAAAAAATTGGGCATCAAAAACTTCGGTGAAAAAATGGGTAGTGTTTCCGAAAATTTTATGAGGGTAAAGGGCGATCTCGGAGGCTGAATGTGAACAAATCATAATAATTCAAAATTTGCAAAATAAATACTTCATGAACAGATATGTAATTCTACGGAAAAGGCTTATTTCAGCAGAATTTGAATGATAAAAATCGAATGGTAACTACCTGAGATTATAAGACTAGTTTGATAATCTTCACTTATGGTCCGGGAGTCAGAAAGTTCAAAAGCATCTTATCAGAAAGTTCGCGCAAGAGTTTATTTTATCGTTGAAATATGTTGGTAGCCACTTACTGAAAATAGCCCCAAAGTCTTAACTTCAGACTTGCAAACAACAATTATTGCAAAATAAGTTACCAAAATGCATTTTTTTCAGTTTTTCTTGATTAACCTTTTTGTTACTCAATTTACGCAAAAAAAGGTAGGGACAAAAGTTGATCAGCATTGAATTTTCTATAAGATACATATATTCCTTATTGCAAAATTAATGTTTTTCCGACTAAATTATTAAATAAAAATATTTTTTTTCAATTTTCACATTGCCATGGCTTTTATAAAATATGATATTTATTTATCGGATTAGCACTCAAAGATGACTTTGAGTACAGACAACGTAAAAATTGAAGCCCGATCTCGATATCTTAAAATGGCGTCTTATTGCAAAATGATTTAGCCGAAAAGTTCAAATTGATGTCCAATTCGATCCAGGAATGATAATTGAATCTAACTGCATTTAATCGACAGCTTATAACGTAATTAAGAATCGGTAAAAATAATTTTTCTTAATATTAATACTTAGTAACATTTTTAATAAAAAATTTCTTTTATTTCGGCCAATTTTTGAGTTAGAGAATCGCTGAAACTACATGATATTTCTAGTTAAAATTTGACACAGTACTTGCTGAAATCATACTCGAAATCATAACATTGTACGCGATAGTTCTACATGCTTTAGTTCATCTAAAACGACCGAGGAACAATGCGAGTTCAGCGCGCGCGGCTGCTTCGACCGGGCGGCGCGGCGGTGGTGCATGCATTACACTGCTATAATCATAATCATAAAAATATTTAAATTTATCATATAAAGGTTGGGTAGCGCAATATATGCGTATAAAGGTTGTGTATATAGCCAAAAAAGATTTTTTCCAGAAATATTGGTAATATGGGGTGTTTCAGTTGTACCTATAAAAATTAAATTAGCATAACATTGAAGCTGAGAAAAAAGCAGGTTAAATTAAAAAAAATTTTATTCCAATAGCAGCTTTGGTTTTCGGCGTAATCGTCGGTTGAAAAAATTTTTGTATCTCTGCTCCTATTAGTCCGATCTTAACAAAATTTATATGAAAATTCATGGTTTTTTGCGTAAATTAAGATGCATTTTGCCGCGATTCTCTAACTCAAAAATATTAATATTAAGAAAAATTATTTTAACCGTTTCTTAATTACATTATAAGCTGTCGATTAAACGCAGTTGGATTCAATTATCGTTCCTAGATCGAATTGGACATCAATTTGAACTTTTCGGCTGAATCATTTTGCTACAAGACGCCATTTTAAGATATCGAGATCGGGCTTCAATTTTTACGTTTTCTGTACTAAAAGTCATCTTTGAGTGCTAATCCGATAAATAAAGATCATATTTTATAAAAACCATGGCAATGTGAAAATTGAAACAAAAATATTTTTATTTAATAACTTAGTCGGAAAAACATTAATTTTGCAATAAGGAATATATGTTTCTTATAGAAAATTCAATGCTGATCAACTTTTGTCCCTACCTTTTTTTGCGTAAATTGAGTAACAAAAAGGTTAGTCAAGAAAAACTGAAAAAAAATGCATTTTGCTAACTTATTTTGCAATAATAACAATGTTCCCGATCGGGCCCGAAGTCGAGACTTTAGGGCTATTTTCAGTAAGTAGCTATCCATATATTTCAACGATAAAATAAACTCTTGCGCGGACTTTTTGGTAAAATACTAGGACTCCTGGACATTACAGGACTGTAATTGATAACAGTGGAAATGCTCCGATTTTCGTGATTCAAGTTTTGTAACTATAAGTAATCATTATGCATGAACTTACGTAAGGCAAATATTGCTTTTGTTTAAAAATTGTTTATTTGAATATTGAGAGCAGAATTTTTTTCTAATGCTGTCTTATATGGGTACCCGTACAGAGAGGACTAAGCCTTTTATGACACCAGTGACAGACCCTTGGCTAGAGCGTTCTAATGCGGGTCGCGCCCGAGGTCATCCTCTATAAATAAAATTTGTCCTGAACATTTAAAAATTTTTCATTATTAATAATTTTTGTATAAAATATTAATAGTTTTTAAAGTTTACTGATAATAACAACACTTGAATCATCAAAATCGGAAAATTTTTACGATTTATGATGTGAAATTAAATCTGAGCACTCACTTTATCAAGTAATTACCATTCGATTTTTGTCATTCAAATTCTGTTAGCCTTTTCTAGTTTTATAAATCGTTTACATCTATTACATTTTTTTGTTAGCCAACTTATTTATTCAAATTCGAATTTAATTTCAAGGATCTAAATGAACCCTCATAAAAGGGACACTACGGCCTGCGACCTCAGCCTACCCACAGGTCAAGTAGTATAAACTGCCGCGCGGTCTAAGCATTTGGTACCAGGTGGTGAACACGTGTACCAAGTTGCCGCTACCTTTTACTAAGAGCGTAGTACAGTTTGCAGCGAGTGGCTATGCACACTTATTCCCGGTGAAATGCACGATGCTGAAAGTGTGGGTAGAAAAAATTTGTCATGAAAATCTATGGTGAAAAAATTCTTGCTCGGGCCGGTCGCGCGTGCTGTTCGAGTTGCATTACCGATCTTCCGGATAGACTTGAGAAATGAAATTCTGCGCCTCCTGTTGCCTGTCAAAGAAATAACATTTTTCTTCTTTCTTACCCTCTTCTTACCCCTCCGAAAGGTAAAAGCGGAAGAGTTTGTTTGCTACACGAAGAATCGGTTTTATTCTTTCATGACGCTCGAAAACTTAATATTTTTGTGTCTATTATATACCTTATATAAATTAGTTTACGTGTAAACTTGGTTTTTATGCGTTCTTTTCGTCAAATAACTTTTATAATGCATTTTCTCGGATGCATGGTACGAATGCAGCTCTTTTTATCGCCTAGCGGAGGAAAGCGGAACTTATTTTTTAATATTTTTTCAAAATTTTTTAAATATTGCAGTCATGCCCTAAATTTTACGTCTTTATGAATTATTTCCCAAATTTTCACAGCGATCGTAACAATAGTCTCGGAGTGGTTTCCAATATATTACATCACTGCTTTTTGAACGTTCTTGATCCCCTTAATGATCTGTGTTAATTTCTATTTTCCCAGTTGCTACCGGATTCCCTCTTTTCCACCTTTTCAGGACTTTACGAGCCGAGAGAAGGAGTCCGCCGCGCACAAATAAATTAATTGTACACTAATGTAATGCCGTGGCAACGGCCCGGCCATACTGTACTATATAGTGATACAGTCATGGTAGGGGCGTCGCACGCGGAGCGGCTCGGGCTCTCCGCTCTACTACATGAATAACATCTCGTGTCACCTCTGTTGCGTTATGTGTTCCGGATACACTTAGCGAGCTTTGAGGCTTTCGCGGCTGCGATATTCGCTTTATTTTTGCACTTTATATGCATTTCATTTGTATTAGAATCCTGCCCGACGTATGTATTGTAACATATATATAGGATCGATTTTTGGCCGTAAACTTAGTTGACTTTTGTCCTTGGCCGGTGCCACATTACCACCGAGTGGCACCGGTCGTGTTATTTCCTTTTGTTTAAGTTTTTCGAGCGTCACACCTGTAAGTTGTTAATTTTGTAACGATTATTGTAAATATTGTAAATTTTCTATTGTAAATTTTCACTTTAAATTTTGCGAATTTGTAATTTTTTAGCGCCGTCTGCGTTTTCTTGTTTCGTCAATGTAGTAGACGACTCAATTAATTGGATTTTTGGTAATTTTTTAACATGTTTTAGTTTATTGTAATTTTTCCTATTGTTCTTGTAAAAAATTTTTAATAATATTTGCTTAGCCACTGATGAGGGGGTACAATACCCTGAAACGTATGGCGTAATTAAAAACCATTTTGGCTCAAAGAGACGCATTTTTATTAACTTTCCTAACTACCATCATCGAGCGATAGAGTCAGTTTTAAACAATTTTGGGCATTTGCGTCACGATAATCATGCCTCCTACAACGAGATCGATGACAAGATTGCAACGAGCGAGGGCTGTTGGCGCTCCGGCGGATAACGAAAACCCGATTTTTCCTTCATCGTCACCATCGGGAGCATTGGCCGGGGAAGAAAATAAGCGCGAGGAGGAGTCAACGACACGACAAAGTCAGCTAAGTTGCCATACAGAAGACGGTGTCCGTTCCAGTGTTATTGCCAACAATATTAGTAACTCTTGCTTTCCGAAATTTGTAAATGTTAGAGACTTATTTAAATTCATTTCTTATAATTTTCCGTTAGAAGTTAAATTTCTAGTCAGCAAAATTTTGAAAGCACAGCGCGATACTCTTAAATGCACGTACCAATTGAAGTTTTTGCTAGAGTGTCGGGAGAAAGATTTTGTGCCGAAACACATTTCAAGGATGAACGTGCGTAGATTTTTCCATAGCAAATTTGCGGCTAGAAAATATCATAATCACATTAAGAATTTGCAAAAGAAACTTTTGAAATTAGAGATTATTGATTGTAATACACATATTAGTTATTTAGATAAAAAAATTTTGCACATTGTTGGTAACGTTATAAGACTGAGTTCCGAGTCCTTTTCTAGAGTAGTTTTGGATTTTTCGACTAATTCTCTTTCTACTTATAAAAATAAATTGAATTATAACTGCGAGAGAAAAATATCTGACCTCTCCGCAGCATGTTTACACACTCAGGGACATGACCTTTCGGTCCGCGCGCACGGCAACACTTCGAATATTCTTGGTTCGAAGGTGAATAATATTATGTCTAATTATAATTTTAGCCAGGCGGATATTTTCGAAATAAGAAAAAAATGGCTTGTGAATCTTTCTGATTCACAACTCCCGGATTATGTAGAAAGGGTAATGTCTATGAGTGAAAAATTCAATTTTAATACTGAGTTCCATTTTAAAGAAGCTATTGAGATTTTGAAAAGCTTGGAGAATGTTTATATGTTCAATCGAGGCATAGACGGAGGACTACGTGATGGCGTTATTTCCATTTTAAATTCACAAATTAAAAATAAGACACACACACCTTACCATGAACGCATCATGTTGTACAATATCAAACGCACAAAACAATTTTTAAAGAATAATCCGGATTTATTTTTTACTAGAGCAGATAAAGGCAACGCTACGGTGGCAATAGATCGCAATGTGTACATCTCAAAGGTCAATGACGCCCTTAGCGATGATAGATTTTATAGACGGGTTAAAGTTAACCCCGCCGCAGGGATAAAAAAGCGGATTAAAAAACTGATTGACCTTTGGAGTACACGGGGCGTCTTGGAGTATGATGAGGCCTTCAGAGGTCTATCTTCTAAGGGTATCGAGCACACATCGCTGCCGAAAGCGTACGGTCTTATAAAAATTCACAAACCTGATAATCCTGTACGGATTATAGTTTCTGCAGTTAATAGCCCTACTTATTCTCTTGATAAGTGTGTGTCTGTCTTATTAACGAAACAATTTCCTTTACCGTCTTGATACATTAAAAATAGCTCTCAATTAAAGAATGATCTGATTAATATAGATATTTCTGATAAACACTGTTTCGCGTCATTCGATGTCGTTTCCTTGTTTTCGAGCTTGCCAAAGGATGCAATTTTATTGTCGATAGAGAAGAGGTGGAAATGGCTTACATGTTTGAATTGCATGTCTAAGGACGAATTTATCGACGGTATAAGAACTCTTCTCGATTGTACATATCTTGTATTTGATGGCAATTTTTATAAACAGGTTTCTGGCGCCCCGATGGGATTTTGCTCGAGTCCTGTATTTGCAAATGCAGTTCTTGAGGACCTCGAGGAGCATTGTCTGAGCATTACAAAATCTAGCGTTCGACTTTTTCGCAGATACGTGGATGACTGTTTTTTGATAGTGGACAGAGAAGAAATTGAAATTGTGTTATCTGTTTTTAATAATTACAACGAATACCTTCAATTCACTTCGGAAATTGAAGTAAACAATAGTATTAACTTTCTTGACATTTCGATTTTTCATGATTCTAGTGGCAAAATATTTACTAATTGGTACCAAAAAAACACAGCTTCCTGCAGATACATTAATTTCTTTTCCCATCATCCAAAAAGTCAAAAAATAGCGATAATATCCAATCTCTTTGATAGGGCAATATTATTGTCGGATCCTCGATTCCACTGTGAGAACGTTGAAAAGGCGAAAAAAATCTTAATAGCTAATGATTATCCTCCTGATTTTATTGAAAAATTTAGCAAAAAGCGGATTGCACGTAATTTGGGCATCTCAAGGGCCACATTGAGAGGCGCGGACACGAGCAATATCGACTCACACACTTCTAAATGCAATAATAACAATAATTTACACTCGGGAAAAGGCTACGGGGGTTTCCCTTACTACGAAGGGTTCAATGAAAAATTAAGGTCCGTATTTAAAAATAATGACGTGAGGTTAGTTAATAATGTTACCAATAAGTTTAACAAATTTATAAAACTTGGCAAAGACCCTACTGCGGTAGGTGACACACGGAACGTTGTTTATAAAATCGATTGCTCCGATTGCGAATCGACATACATCGGAGAAACGTATCGGCCTTTAAAAACTAGGCAATACGAACATAAAAGGTATATGGAGAAAAGGGATCTTAATTCCCCTCTTGCAGTACATGCGTTGGAGACGGGTCATAGCTTTGATTTTAACAATATTAAAATAATTGACAGAGAGCAATCTATTTTCCGTAGACGGTTCTCGGAGATGCTCCATATACAGTTTTTCGATGGCACGCTTAATAGGGCTGAGGACACGTGCCACCTCAAAGCCAGTTATAAGAATGTTATTTCCAATCTAAAAGTTAGTCCGAATAAATTTTAATTGACAAATGTTGTGATTACGGAGGCTCGGTAGCGAGCAGATTGTACCAGGAGTCTAGGACGCGGAGAGAGGTGGCTCACCGCTTCGCGCTCTCTTCAGTTCAGCCAACACGCGTTCAATGGTGATTGGCTGGCGGGCCGGAGCGGCACAGCCCAAGTGGGAGGTCGGAGAGCCGGGTTGCCGTGGCAACGGCCCGGCCATACTGTACTATATAGTGATACAGTCATGGTAGGGGCGTCGCACGCGGAGCGGCTCAGGCTCTCCGCTCTACTACATGAATAACATCTCGTGTCACCTCTGTTGCGTTATGTGTTCCGGATACACTTAGCGAGCTCTGAGGCTTTCGTGGCTGCGATATTCGCTTTATTTTTGTACTTTATATGCATTTCATTTGTATTAGAATCTTGCCCGACGTATGTATTGTAACATATATATAGGATCGATTTTTGGCCGTAAACTTAGTTGACTTTTGTCCTTGGCCGGTGCCACATTACCACCGAGTGGCACCGGTCGTGTTATTTCCTTTTGTTTAAGTTTTTCGAGCGTCACACCTGTAAGTTGTTAATTTTGTAACGATTATTGTAACTATTGTTAATTTTCTATTGTAAATTTTCACTTTAAATTTTGCGAATTTGTAATTTTTTAGCGCCGTCTGCGTTTTCTTGTTTCGTCAATGTAGTAGACGACTCAATTAATTGTATTTTTGGTAATTTTTTAACTTGTTTTAGTTTATTGTAATTTTTCCTATTGTTCTTGTAAAAAATTTTTAATAATATTTGCTTAGCCACTGATGAGGGGGTACAATACCCTGAAACGTATGGCGTAATTAAAAACCATTTTGGCTCGAAGAGACGCATTTTTATTAACTTTCCTAATTGTACACTAACTGGAATCCCCCTGTGGGCGGGTAAATTCCACGTTACAAGACACACGTTGAAACGATTACGAACACAGGTAGAAACGATGTAGAAATACGGAAACGATTTCATTTATTAAAGCGCGATACATTAAATAAATTTGAACAACATCGATCTAAAAAAATGGAAAAGGAAACAGTAAAAAATTACAATGAACTTCTAACAAATGAGATTATAAATACTAACGATAATCGACAAAATTCAAGATCTAAAGCGAAAGTTGTAATCAGAAGAAAACTATTACCAAGCACGTATAAAATTAAATTTGATGATAGACATCTAATGAAACGGCACGTGAATCAGATTGTAAGAACTGTATTGGGTTTCAGTCTAAGTGGAGGGGAGACAGATGTAAAATCGGATAGTTCAATCGAAAATAACATTCTAAAAAATAATAGCTTAATAAAACCAAAGCGAATTAAAGAAAAAGACAAAAATCCTGTGATACGACGATCAGTTACATTAGCTGCAAACAAACGGAATGACCTAAGTCCCAAACTAAGCAGAGGGGAATTGTAATGTATGTTTAAGCGCGATGTATGGTGAGCGCGAGATACATTGTAAGCGGTACAGCGGTGTGCGTGCAACGGCGCATAGTTGTATGAGTGTATACCCTATATAATCTTACACACTAATAAAGAGTTAACATATTAATAAGTAATAAGAGCGTCCTTTATTCAACATTCCCGGCCATCTCACAAAAATCACAAGGATCATCAGCCGAGGCGAACCAGTCAACCAACGCTCGCGATCTCGGGCGTCCAATTTATAGAAATTACAAATTAAATACGATATTGCGATCGACCTGATAGGTGTCATCATACGGTGAGTGACCTTCTTCGAGTCGTACAAACTACCACGTCACAGTATATTTGGTGGCCCTAGAAAGGGCCGATTGAAAATACATATATGTGATTAACTGTTAGGGGGGGAGAGAGAGAGAGAGAGAGAGAGAGAGAGAGAGAGAGAGAGAGAGAGAGAGAGATGCGAGTATTGTCTACGTTTAACTGTTGGATGCCCTGCAAAGGGTCGGTGGTTTTATCCATCTACTGCTCTCGCACTCGATCCCAATGTGTCAAATAGTGTGTTTCTACAGCTATCAGACACTCAAGGATCCGAGACGTATCAGTAATACTGTCTCTGAATAGGTGTATACGTGAAGGTGATAGGTAGAGCGTTATATAGGAAGGACGTTAATAGGATATTGAATCATTATTATTCGTAATAATAAGTTTAAGATGTTTTTGATAGGTGAAAGTAATAAGCGTAGACTGGAGGATATGCTTAGAAGTGGTGGGTGGAGGCTGGAAGGCATGATTGGAGGCTATAAATAGAAACTCGGGTCCCTGGTAGCTCTGATTTGATGGACGTTGGAGGAAATAATTAGAAGCGATATGTGGCAGCTGAAAGACATGATCCGAGGCTATAAAGTAGAGGTTCAAGGTCATCGATACAGGGTTGAAGGGAATTGAAGCTGATTGGTAGAGGCTGCAGGTTTTGGGTGAAGATTGTATATAGATAGTGAATTTGATGACTAGAAATATTTTGTATTGGATGGAGTGCATGATTGGAAGTAATATGTGGTAGATGTAGGTGATAGATGAAGGATGGAATTTATGATTGGAAATGGTAAGTGGTGGAAGTGATAAATACAAAAACTTTAAATTATACCATTAAAATTTTTGATTTAGATTATATCTAAAGATTATCAAAATGCAAACTTTAAAGTGATGTGGGTTGGCATGGTTCTCTGTCAAATCAAAGTTTTGTTTTTCTTTTGTTTTGGGAAAATATTTTAGAGCTTGTAAAAGGATGTTTTTAATTTTTTCAGATATTTTTCGGCACACCTCTAGGAGCTACAGAGGATTAAAGTTGGAATTTTAAGAATTTTTTTCACTTTTTACAAATTTTAAAAAATTCATAGCTCCTGGGGAAAATTTTTTGTCGAAAATGCATACAGTACGTTTTCAAGGAAATTTTCTTTACTTACCAGAAAAAATACTTCCAAAATGATATATATGTACGTTTCAGCAGCGTATAAACAATTTAGATTAATATCTAAATTTTAAATTTAGATTAATATCTAAATTGTTTATACGCTGCTAAAAATTTTGAATCTTAATAGATTCAAAATTTTTAAGGTTTGATCCTTTGGATTAAGATAAAAAAAATTATAAAGATAGCTTTTTTCAACCTAAAAGTAACTAAATAAGTCCTAGAATACCAGACGAAGTTTAAGACCACCTAAAAAATCAAAATATCACTTCTCAAACAAAAAAATAAAATTATTTTATAAATTGTATATGTGAATAATAATAATACACTATATTCAAATGGCTTTATCCCTCGGTGTTTTAGTAATTAGTTTTGTGAACTTTGTCGATCTCTCCGAGGTAAACTTTGTAGGAAAAAGGTGAAAAAAACATACACCATTTTTTCCTTTTTCAACGTTTCGGTGAACATTGTCACCCTCTTCAGGAAACTGTCAATTTTATGAATAAATAAAAATAAATTAATAAACACAAAATATAAATCAATAAGCAAATGGACAAATCATTCTTACATGTAAAAGACGCACAACAATGAGTCTATCGAATGTTCTCTTCCCCGGCCCGTCGTGGCGGGGGAAGGAGGAGCGGGAAGCGACAATACGATGTTTTGATTCCGGCTTCCTCACCTACTGTATCGATAATAAGAATACAATAGGATTAGCTGGCGCTTTTATATCGGCGAGGAGTCTCGCAAATTTTCGAGCAGTGTGTTTACAATGACGTCACACTTGTCGCTCTCTGGCATATGTATACATCGATCATCTATACTCCGTTTTTGCGGTTCCTTTTCAAACGGTATATCAATTGTGTGTACACGTTATTAAGTTTCTGTGTGTCTTCCATTTTATTAATACCATTTTCCTGCATTTGTATGTGCAACATTTCAGAAACTAACCTTTTATTTAAATTGCATTCTTTGTCTTTAATATTTACTTTCTGAAAATTAAAATTATGTTTGAATTTATCAATGTGGTCATGAATAACATTACTTTTCGACTTCTTATATTCCTCAATACGTGTATACACACTCCTCTTAGTTTGTCCAACATATGTGGCCGTACAATTATTGCAATGCAACTTATACACATTTTTTTGTAACTGTTTCTCTTTTTTATCTTTTCCTTTGATTATAATACTACACATACGGTTGTGTATTTTCGGAACAGTTGTAATGTAATTTTGTTTCAGAGAATGTTGCATTTGCTCGTAAAACCATTTAATGTAGGGTATCGCAACGATGTTTTTGAAATTTTCGCCACTATTGCAACGTTGATTTTGTACATTTGATCTTATTTTGTCAATCCGTTTTTGTATGTATCTATTCGTAAAGTCAACAGGATAATTGTTTTCAGCTAGTAATTTTTTAACAATACTTATGTTTTTCTTATGAAAACATGCGTCTGACAAATTAATAGCTTTGTCAATGAGATTATACACCATGGAAATTCTTTGTGATTGTGGATGTTGTGAATCATAATTTAAAACTCTGCCAGAAAAAGTAGGTTTGGTGTACCAATCAGTCATTATTTTTCCTGTATTCCTTACCAATAGAACGTCTAAGAAACTTATGGAGTTAGTCTTTTCAATTTCATATGTAAACTGTAGGCGGCTATTGTATGAATTTAATGTGTTAATTGTTTCATTGATTTTCGTTTTCGGGATGCATGTAATAATGTCATCCACGTAACGGTAAAAAAATATCGGTTTAAATGAAAGTTTTGAAATGCAATCCGTCTCAAGATCATCCATGACTAAGTCAGCAAATAAACCCGAAATCGGAGAGCCCATCGGGGTGCCAAAAAGTTGCTTATAAAATTTATTATTAAATTGAAAAAACGTATTCTCCATAAGTAACTCGCATGCTGCTAAAAGTTCATTCAGCGGAATGTCTGAACCTCTAGCAATTCGTGTATATCTTTTTTCGATACTATTTTTAACCAACACTTTGTCAATATTAGTGTATAGAGATTTTACATCTAAGCTTACAATACAATAGTCCGCTGGAACATTTATATGTTTGATTTTTTCTATCAGGTCATAACTATTTTTTACATAAGATTTTGGCTTGTCCAAATTATTTTGTAGAATTTTGAATAATGTCTTTGAGAAAAAATATGTGGGCGAGCCTATTGTTGAAATAATAGGTCTCAACGGATAACCATTTTTGTGGATTTTAGGTAACCCATATGCTTTTGGTAAGATAGTATCCGTTTGCGTTAATTTATGCTTGCTGTATTTTTTCCCAAGAAAACCATTATGATTCCAAATATTTAGAAAGCTTTTCATCTTTGTCTGTAATTTTGACAACAGATTTTTCTTAATTGTAGTGTAAGTGTCTCTATCGGTCAACAGTGTCTCCATTTTTTCGATGTAATCGGTCTTATACATGGCAACCGTCGTGTTACCTTTGTCCGCAAAAGTAAACATAACGTCCTTGTGACTCTTAATGAAATTATTAGTTTCTACTAATCTGTATTCAAAATTTCTTTCTTTTATTGTTTTATGTCTAGTTTTATTGCGAAAATGTGTAATTTTGTCTAATAATGTGTTTCTTATATCGTCCGCCGTGCTTTCAGGAATATTGCCAATTATAATTAAATTTTCTAGGTTTTTTATACATTCGAAAATCAAATTATCATTAAGGTCACAATTAGAGTTGAATTTTCGTCCTAATGCAATCACAGATATAACATTGGTTGGTATCTCTATATCTGTGAGATTCTTAAACCATTTGTGATGACTCGAAATCGAATTTGTTTTTGATGCCAAAGAATTGAATTTATTTTCATGCGTGTTATTAAGCTTTTTTCTATAATCCACATTATAATTATTTTGACTGTTAACTGTATATTGTAATAATTCTTGTGAAAATGATTCTTGAAGTAAATCAAATAGTTTTTTACTTTCTGACTCTAAAAATTCTATGTGAATACAAATGTCTTCTATTTCGAGATTAAAAATTTTTTTCTGAAGTTTCTGTACGATTTTGCTAAATTTGCCCTTCCCCGAGTTGCTATGAAACGTGAAATGGCTTAAGTTACTTGTAACATTATTGATGTGTGTTGGTTGCTTGTCGAACGTTCTGCAGCGCAGCAAAAACTGTCGTTGGGATCTGGCTCTCGTTAAGTCCCTCTGCAGCGTTATCCACGCCTTCAAGTATTGTCGTGCATCTTCTCCATATTTGTCCTTGATATCGTTGAAAGAGAAGCGGCTTGAGACCAGTGAAGATCCATGGTCCATGTTAATGTATATGTGAATAAGTGTAATACACTGTATTCAAATGGCTTTATCCCTCGGTATTTTAGTAATTAGTTTTGTGAAATTTGCGAGACTCCTCGCCGATATAAAAGCGCCGGCTAATCCTATTGTATTCTCATTATCGATACAGTAGGTGAGGAAGCCGGAATCAAAACATCGTATTGTCGCTTCCCGCTCCTCCTTCCCCCGCCACGACGGGCCGGGGAAGAGAACATTCGATAGACTCATTGTTGTGCGTCTTTTACATGTAAGAATGATTTGTC
The DNA here is from genome assembly GCA_018906965.1 of Philotrypesis tridentata. Taxonomy (NCBI): domain Eukaryota; kingdom Metazoa; phylum Arthropoda; class Insecta; order Hymenoptera; family Pteromalidae; genus Philotrypesis; species Philotrypesis tridentata. The sequence goes on along the minus strand of JACCIB010000753.1, from coordinate 3,171 downwards.
CATTTGCTTATTGATTTATATTTTGTGTTTATTAATTTATTTTTATTTATTAATAAAATTGACAGTTTCCTGAAGAGGGTGACAATGTTCACCGAAACGTTGAAAAAGGAAAAAATGGTGTATGTTTTTTTTCACCTTTTTCCTACAAAGTTTACCTCGGAGAGATCGACAAAGTTCACAAAACTAATTATTTTATAAATTATTTAATCGAGCTTATACCTTTATTCTGTCGAACTGATTTATATTTGACTTTAATAAACAATAAGGGCTAAAGCTCTTTGGCGTTTCTGATGGCCGTAAGACAACTGAGAACGAGAGCGGGGACGATCTCGTCGAGGCAGCGCTGGCCCGCTCGCTAACCGTCAGAAGAGGGGGAAGCTCGACGCACCTCAGCTCGAAGCTGCTCGCTTCAGCTGAACACTCCCTCCCGAGCACTTCCAGCTGAGTTCAATTATTTGCGCCTGATATTTCAAACTCCAGCTTTAATAGTCTAGTTATTTTTTCGAGCTTAGTTTTGTCATTACTGGCTATAAGCATGTCATCGACATAAACCAACAGTATTAGTTGGTTATTCCTTTGACGCCAAGTGAAAACACATAGCTGGGCATTGTGTGCCTGTAGCCCCAGCTTCACCGCTGTTTCGGTGAATTTTTCACACCATTTCTTCGGACTTATTTTTAATCCATACAGAGCTCGTTGGATTTTGCACACTTTCTTTTTTCTTATTTCAGCTGAACAATTAATTTCCTCGGGAATTTCTATATGGACTTCACAATCTATTTTTCCATTTAGGAAAGCAGTTCTAACATCCAGCTGTCCAACTTCAAAATCGAACTTATTTACTAGAACTAATACTGATCTTATTAGTGGCAGTCCGGAAACAGGAGCATATGTTTCAGCTAAATCGTATTTGTTTCGATATTTGAAACATCTTGTAACTAATCGAGCTTTGTATTTAATCTTATTGTTTAATCCAGCTTTTGTTTTTAACACCCAACAACATCTAGAGTAAGTGATGTTTGGTTTTTCTCCTCCTTTTATTACAGGTTTATGAACAATTTTCCAAATATCATTCTGCTCCATGGATTCCAACTCACTTTTTATGGCTTTTTGCCAATCGAACTTATTTTTAGAGCTCATAGCTTCCTTGTATGAAATCGGATCACCTTGTGTTCTAGCAATTAGAACATTGATTTTTGACTGTGGTGAAAGCTCGATTTCTTTCTGTTTCTTTGGATGTTCCCGTTTCCGTTTTTCTCCCTCCGTTTCAGAGATCGAAACGATTTTGTCCTCATCGAACTTAACTAACCATGTTTCCTTGTTTGATGCCTCTAGTGTGTTGTTCCAGTCTTTGATACTGTTTTTGTTGTATTTGTCACCGAAGACAATTTTTTCATTAAATCGGACATCTCTACTTTCGAAGTATTTGCCTTCTTCTGGCTTCAAAAACAAGTATCCTGCCGGTTCATACCTAATCAAAACTACTCTTTTTCCTAGCTGATCGAACTTAGGCCCTGTTTTATCAACAAAACAGATTTGTATTATAGTTTCGGTGAAATTCCCTATAAAAATCTTGAACTAGAGGTATTACAAAAATTCTGTTCAATAATTGAGGTATAACCAAAATTAAATATCGAAAATCGATGATTTTCGAAAATTAGAAAGATTTTTTTTTCAGTTTTTTGTCTGTATTTTTATGGCAAAATATTTTTATGAAAAAGGACTTTCACCAACATATGCTATGGACTATTAGCTATGAAAAAATTGATTAAAAAAAAATCGACATATTTATCATTTTAACTTAGGCATAACCTCTTAACTCTGCTGCCCGTACCGGATTCATAATTTGTGTTATCAAATTCATCATATTCATTTACACTACAAATTTTTCTATCTCTTAACGTGGTTTCAAAATTTGAATAACCAGTGCATTGCTCATTATTATCAAGTTCTAAATAGATCTGCATTGGTTCATTATTGTTTATCAAATTGATCAGTATAATTATATTCCAGCTGAGAAATACGAACTTTATCAATAATTTCCATTTTGAGCTTCGACTGATCTTGATTTTCTCTACTTTCAATTTCCATTTTCTCCTCAAGCTTATTTTCTTTAATGCATGCAACCATTTTGTTCAGATATTCTTGAAGCCTTGTTGAAATATAAGCAATAACTTTACTTATTCGTGAGTTTAAAAAAGTTTTATTTTCGTAAACTTTATCCGTTTCTAATTCTATTACCCAAAAGGGTTTTTCGTATATCCCAGAAACAAAATTGGGTCAAAAATATCTATTCGTTAATCGTCAAGAAAAGATTTAGATAACGATTTCGCGTAGATTACATTATTCAAGTTTAAAACATTGTTACAACTCGTACAACCGGAGACACTACCCACTCCCTCCGATTTCATGATTGCTACATCATTTTCATTTGCGCATTTTATATCAAGCTTTCTAGAATCATCGAATGTTCTGAAAATCAGTTTTGAGTTGGTCATGTGTTCCGTTGCACCAGAGTCCGCCAGAAATCTGATCAATTGATTTTCACTAGATTCAGTGGTTTCGGACCTACTTGCATAGAAATCTGAACACTTACCAGAGATTGTATTCTTGTTCTTTTCATTTAAGGTTTATTCCGACATTTCTTTCCTCGCGAGTTTCCACGGTTTGAACCTTTATCGAACTTAATTCTCTTAGCAAATTATTCGTATACAACAATTGTGGGAGGAAACCCTTGGATTTACTGATTATAAATAATCAAGTAAAAATTAAAACTTCATCTCTTTTCTGGCAACGTTTCGTCCTTTTTTTTAGGACCTTCTGAAGCCAATAATAAGAATAATTGCACTTAAATGTAATAATAATCATAAACGAAAATCTAGTCATAGACGAAAATATGATACTCATACTGACTATCTTTATGGGCTTAAATTTAAGTGCAATTATTGTTATTATTGGCTTGAGAAGGTCCTAAAAAAAGGACGAAACGTTGCCAGAAAAGAGATGAAGTTTTAATTTTTACTTGATTATTTATAATCAGTAAATCCAAGGGTTTCCTCCCACAATTGTTGTATACGAATAATTTACCATAATGGAGAGGATGAATTCTGTTAAGATAATTCTCTTAGCATTATCGCCTTTAGATGTATTCCCACTAAAACGTTTAATACC